>RJWJ010036512.1:0-16046 GCA_004363605.1 Indri indri | reverse complement strand
AGATGTGAACCCCGGTTTTCTGACTCCAAGACCTTGACACTTGCCCACACAATGCATCTGTTAATTTATTCCTTCATTCAACAAATATTTATTGGGCACCTACTATGTATGCCAGGCACTGTTCTAGGTGCCAGCAGTACAGCAGTGAACCAGACAGACACAAATCCCTGTGCTTACAGAGCAGATGTTCTAGTTTGGGCATTAGGCGAAGCCTCTGGCCTTTCAAGGTGAGGCTGGTCACCCGTGTCACATGCCTGACCAATGTGGGCAAGTGTCTGATGGGACTTTGGGGCTGGAGCTGGACATGGCAGAGGAGGGTAGGGGAAAGGATCAGGACCAAGTCTGGGAAGGAATGGAGACAGCGATGTCTGCTCAGGGAAGCAGGGGATGCGGGAAGAAGAGTGGCCTCAGAAACAAACTCCCTGTCCCCCTGGTACTTGGGTTCTCTGAGGACTGTCTCTTCCTGAGGTCAATGATGCTCAGAGCTAAAAGCAGGTATTTTCAGGTGTGAAGACTGACTGCAGTGTGGACAGAGCCTACCAGGGCCTTCCTGTCTAGGGCTCCTCTGAACCTCCTGGTGGAATGAGTCAGGGTAAAGGAGATGTGTACCTCGCCCTGAGTGGCTGCCTCTGTGGGCATTTGGGTGGGCCCAGGCGCCCTCTTGTGGCTTCCCTTGTCTCTGAGTGGGCACGTGTCCCTGTGGTTGGAAGGGCTTCCTATGCCTAGACTGTTTCTTTGTCCCCGGCTTGGGCCCTTTTCTCTATTCCCAAGGGCAAGCCTTTCTTGTCCCCAGCCAAGGCCTGCAAAATAATCCTTAGTTACAACCCTCAACTTTTCCTGCACAGACCTCAGAACTCAGTGCTTGGATCCTCAAGCCCTTGGTGACGCTGTGGGAGGCACAGTGCTACAGTGATGGGATGTGCAGGCTTACCACCTGGTTCAAACCCTGACTCCGTTGCTTGGGGACAACTGTGCAACACCTCTGTGCCTTACTTTTCTCATTTTAAAAATGAGGGTCATAATAGTTTCTACCTTAAAGAGTTGCTGTGGGATTAAATGAGATACTGTACACTGGGAAATTTGTCTGTTAAAGCCTCAGTACACACACACCTTCTATGCACCTCCCCTGTATGTCAGGGGCCTGAAGCCGAACAACTGCCATTTTTCAGAATGACTTGCCGGCAGGGTTCCAAGTTGGATTCAGCCAACAGGAGGCAGAAACAGAGGTGCATTATTGCTTCTCCAACAGCAGAAGCAGAATCTGGAGTTTCAGGATTCAGTTTGGCAGCCTCTACAGGTTTTCCCAGGACAGGAGGGCCACTGTGACCATTGCTGGTGGTTTCTGCAGTTCTGGCACCTTCCAGACTCTCTGAAAACTGGTGGCAGCTTTCCCTAATCTTTACATTCCAGCCTATCCGCTGGTGTAGTAAGAACCACATTTTTCATTTTCAATCCCTTTCTGCTGGATGTGGAGCAGTTAGGGCTCTCATTCATTGTCTGTGGGAGTATAAAATGGCAAGGCCACTTTGGGAATCCATTTGGCAGTTTCCTATAAACATATATTCTCTCATATGATCCAGCAATTCCACTCCTGGGAATTTATTCAAGACTAATAAAAACATATGGCTGCACCAAGACCTATACACATATGTCTGTAGCAGCACTTTTCATAATCACTCAAAACTGGAAACAACCGAAATGTATGTCAATAAGGGAATGGATAAAGTGTGGCACACCCATACGGTAGAATGTTACTCAGAAATAAAAAGGAATGGACTGATACACACAGCATGAATGAAGTTCAGACATGATGATGAGTGAAAAATGTCAGGCATGAAGGAGAACATATTTTATGTCAGCCATGGAGGGGTACCGATCTCCCCTCAAAAAAAAATTGCCAAGCAGCTGTGAGGAGTACAGTTTGCTAACAGCCTCCAGCTGTAGCACCACTGGGACAATGCTGAAGCCACGCTCTTTATGGACAGCCCACTGGGCACAAAATGAGTACCAAGGTCTGGCCATTTCAATCCAACATAGGGCTCTCTATGGGAAATCTTGGTGCTGGAGTTTCCCTGCTGGGCTGGCTGAGACTTTCTCAGAACTCACTGAAGCCTGGGGCTGTCCCTGTCCAGTCCTCCTTCCTTCCTTGTCT
Source organism: Indri indri (assembly GCA_004363605.1). Classification (NCBI taxonomy): domain Eukaryota; kingdom Metazoa; phylum Chordata; class Mammalia; order Primates; family Indriidae; genus Indri; species Indri indri. The sequence goes on along the minus strand of RJWJ010036512.1, from coordinate 13,894 downwards.
TCTTTCATAAGTGCCAGACCTGCATAAAGGCCCGAAGGTTCTTCTCACATACCCCTGCTCCCACTCCCCTCTGTCTTTTGTGAGCCTTATTCCCAGTAAATCTCTGACACTGCTGACTCCATCTTGATGTCTGCTTTCTGGGGATCCAACTAACGTAGATACCTTTCACTTAAATGAAATTTTAAAGGCAACAAAATTAATCTATGGAGACAAAAAGCAGATCAGTGGGTGCCTGGGTGAGAGGTTGGGGGGATTAACTGCAAAGGGGCATGAGGAAATTTTTTGGAGTAATGTAAATGTGCTATATTTTGGTCATGGTGGTTACATGGGTTTATACATTTGTCAAAACTCAAAGTGTAATTGAAATGGGTGGTTTTATTGTATGTAAATTAGACCTCAATGAAGATGATTTAAAGAAAATCTCTTCCTTCTGGAAATACTTAGAGGGTATGGTGGTTGTAGGACTGTGTGCAATTGTCAAAACTCACAGAATTGTATATTTAAAAAGGAGTTATATATAATGTATACTTTCATACAAAAATAATGATCCAGGAAAATAATATTTCTTACTGATTATCATGTGATTATTACTGAAAATAATTTTGTCATATAGATGAGGAGGGAAATATTGAAAAGTTATCTGTTCCAATGGTGGATTCACACTTCCTGATTTCAAAACTTACTACAAGGCTACGATAATTGAAATGTGTGATAAGGGCATAAAGACAGACATGTAGATCAACAGAGCAGAACAGAAAGCCAGAAATAAACCCTCACATACATGGTCAAATGATTGTCGATAATGATACCAAGACCATTCAGTACAGAAAGGATAGTCTTTTCAACAAAAGGTGCTGGGAAAACTGGATATCCACACGCAAAAGAATGAAGTTGCACCTGTAATTCTACACTCTGGGAGGCTGAGGCAGGAGGATCCCCGTAGGTCAGGAGTTCAAGACCAGCCTGAGCAAGAGCAAGACCCCGTCTCCACTAAAAACTGAAAAATTAGCCAGGCATCGAGATGCACACCTGTAGTCCCAGCTACTTGGGAGGCTGAGGCAGGAGGATCGCTTGAGCCCAGGAGTTTGAGGTTGCTGTGAGCTATGATGAAGCCACTGCACTCCAGTCTGGGTGACAGAGTGAGACTCTGCCTCAAATTAAAAAAAAAAAAAAAGAATGAAGTTGGACCTCCACCTCACACCACACATAAAAATTAACTCAAAATGAATCAAAGACCTAAAGATAAGACCTAAAACTATAAAACTCTTAGAAGAAAACATAGGGCAAATGCTTTACAATATCGGATTTGGCAGTGATTTCTTGGATATGACATCAAAGGCATAGGCAACAAAAGAAAAAGTAGGCAAATTGGACATTATGAACATTAAAAGCTTTCGTACATTAAAAGATACTATCAACAGAAAACAAAGGCAACCCCACAGAAAGGGAGAGGATATTTGCAAATCATATATCTGATAAATAAATAATATCAAGAATATATTGAGAACTTCTAAAATTAACAACAAAAAAACAAACAACCAAATTCAAAAATGGGCAAAGGACTTGAACAGACATTTTTCTGAAGCTGTACAAATGGCCATACGTACATGAGAAGAGATGCTCAACATCACCAATCATTAGGAAAAGCCAATCAAAACTACAATGACATACAACCTTACACCCACTAGGAAGGCTACTATAAAAAACAAAACAAGGCCAGGCGCAGTGGCTCACGCCTGTAATCCTAGCACTCTGGGAGGCCGAGGCGGGCGGATTGTTTGAGCTCAGGAGCTCGAGACCAGCCTGAGCAAGAGCGAGACCCCGTCTCTACTAAAAAAATAGAAATCATCTGGACAACTAAAAATTATCTGGACATGGTGGCGTGTGCCTGTAGTCCCAGCTACTTGGGAGGCTGAGGCAGAAGGATCGCTTGAGCCCAGGAGTTTGAGGTTGCTGTGAGCTAGGCTAACGCCACGGCATTCACTCTAGCCAGGGCAACAGAGTGAGACTCTGTCTCAAAACAAACAAACAAACAAACAAAAAAACCCCAGAAAATAACAAGGGTGTCTGAGAATGTGGAGAAATTGGAACCTTTGCACAGTGTAGGTGGGAATGTAAAATGATACAGTCCCTGAGGAAAACAGTATAGTGGTTCCTTAAAAAATTGAAAATAAGATTACCACATAATTCAGCAATTCTACTTCAAGGTATATACCCCCAAAGAATTGAAAGCAGGGTCTTGAAGAGATATTTGTACACCCATGTTCACAGCAGCATAACTCACAGTAGCCAGAAGGTGGAAGCAACTTAAGTGTCCATGGACAGATGAATAGATAAACAAAATTGTGGTGTATATACACAATGCAATACTATTCAGTGTTATAATAAAAAGCAGGGGAATCCTGTCACTTGCTACAACATAGATGAACCTTGAGGACATTATGTTAAGTGAAATAAGCCAGTCACAAAAAGACAAATATTGTATGATTCCATTTATAGGAGGTACCCAGAGTAGTCAAATTCATAGACACAGAGAGCAGAATGGTGGTTACCAGGGGCTACAAGGAGGAATAAATGGGGAGTTATTATTTGATGGGCACAGAGTTTCATTTCTGCAAGATAAAAAGAGAGTTCTGGAGATGGATGTCGGTGATGGCTGCACATCAGTATGAACGTACTTCGTGTCACTGAACTGTACACTTAAAATAATTAAGGTGATAAATTTTATGTGTATTTTACCACAATAAAAAACTAATAGAGTTACATTAAAATGATAATACATTTCAGAAAAAAAGGCAACTGCTCTGGATATACAAGTATGCTGGGTACCCCACTGACAAAGGGAATGGGAAGTCTTGGGTGCCAGTTAGCTACTTAGTAGAAGCAAAGAAAATATTAACCACGGAAGGCTTCCTGGGGGAGGTGATATTGTTGGGCTGATGCTAGGCCAAAGGAGAAGAATTGCAGTGGTGAATGATTCCGCCTCAGTGCCCATTTAAGTACTGCCCTGGGCTCACTCCTCATGGTTTCCAGGGAGACAGGGAGTTTGGAATACCCACATTGCTGTCACTTGGCAACCAGGAACTGGTGGCTGCAGCCACCTGCTGAGTTCTTTCCACCATCCCGGGCCCTCATCTATGGCATGGGCTCTATTCTTCCCAGGTAGTGGGGACTGAGCCGGGGAGGCACCTGCCACCTGCTTCCCTTTTCAGCCCCCCATAGACCTCGGGGCAGACTGGGACACTTGCTGATGTAGGTAAGTCCACGGAAAGTGCTGGATAGACCAGGGGCAAGACACAGAAAAACTCTAGCCCCAGGGGATGCTCCCATTTGTTCCCATCCCAGAGGACCCGGGGTTCAGGGCAGATAGGACACAGCTCTGGCCCTGAGGGCAGGAGACAGAGCTCACTCCATTCTTTCAATACACCGATGCTAATGCCTACTCCGGGCATGGCTCACCTTTAGTTGGGGGCTGGGGGGGGGAGGGGCGACATAGCAGACTCACCCCTGGGCAGTCACCTCTAAGCACCTGAGACTCCTCTCACCAAATTCCACAACTCTCTGCCTGACGGCCTTTCATGACCCCAGAAGTAGCTCTCAACCGGTGGCAGATGCCTTCAATGGGAACAACTCTTGAGACATGTCGTGCTCTGCCTCTCAGAGCTCCCAGCAGGCCGGAGCTCCAGCTGCCCGCACAGGTCAATGGCCTGATCACACTCCCTCTGTCGCCTGCTTCCCTTCTCGTTCTCAGTTCTCCACTCCCCTACTGTTATTTCCTGCAATCAGCTCCCACATAAACCGTTCAAAGCCTTGTCTCACCATTGGCTTCTGAGGGGACCCACGCTAAGACAGGGATAATGGTGTAGAACAGGGAACCAGAGTTGTGTGAGACACACGCTACAACTAATTGCATGCAAAGCAGTGTTGAACCAAGGGTGGGGGTGAGGGTGCTATCTGCTCAAGTGCATTATCTGTAAAAAACTTAAAAGCGGTAATAAAACTGACCAAAAGCCAGTTTGCTTTTTATAATCACCCTGAACCAGCAATGCTAGTTGAACTTTATCAACTTCAGTGATAAAGTTATTCTCCCCACCGAAGCTGACAGCTCTCACTGTCCAATGCCCATGCTTTGGCACCCCACTGATGCCAAGTGCACTGAGGAGAGAGTGATTAATCATAGGCAAAAGAGATGAGGGAAGGCTTCACTTGGAAGGCAACATTGACCCTGTAATCACACAGAACTACCTGCATTTCACATCTCCATGCCTTTGCACGTGCTGTTCCCTTTTACTGGAACACCTTTTGTTCCTTAATCCACTCCCAATCTTCCTTCAAAGTTCTGTGAAATCAGGTCAAGAAACCATCCTTGACCTCCAGCCTGAGTTAGATGCTTTCTCTGGGCTTGCACAGACCTCTGAGAGCCCCTCTATCATGGCAGTTTTCATACTATGTTATTTTTGTCTGTAATTTTTTTTAACTACCAGTGAGCTCCACAGAGACAGGATCTTACCCATCTGGCTCTGTTTGACAATAGGCACTTAGGAATGGGGCTGCCACTGGGCAGGCGCCTTTGTGCAGTGCACATCCTATACCACCATCCATGACAGCCCCACCTATGGAGATTTATTTATGGAATGAATGAATCTGTGGGAAAATTTCCATAACTGGGTAAAGATATTACAAGCAGAAGGGAAAGAAAAAGCAGGGAAGACTGAGTGTGCAGGGCTTCTCAGTGGAAAGAGCAAATAGCTTTATGCTACAGGCAGTACAACTCAGAGAGGAGTTCCACAGCTACCAGCTTTAGCATCACCTAGCATGTTGTCAACATACCTGCACTCCATCTCAGACCTGCTCACTGAGAATCTCTGCAAACGAGGTTCAAGAATCTGGGCATCTCAGGGAAACCCTAAGAACGCAGAATTTGGAGAGGCACAGGGCCAGCTGACAAAGTGACTGGTGGACTGTAAAGGGCTGAGATTGGCCCAATTGGATTGGTCCTAAGGCAAGAACTCATTCATTCAGTACTCGTTCATCCTTTCTTTCAATAAGTATGTATTAAGCCCAGAAGGTACTCAGGTACCTCTGTGTTCAAGATAGACATAGGCCCTGCTCCTTTGTCACAGTCTTGTGGGAAGACAGTCATCAACTAAACAAGCAAACAAATAAATTTTTAATATAGTGTCAGGTTATGATTAATGCCTTGCAGAAAAATAATCAGTGTTAAAGAGTGGAGGTTATTTTGGATGGGGTGGTGGGGGAAGCCCTCTCTTGGGGCCCTAGGAAGTGAGGGAAGGAGTTACTTGATATGAAGAAACAAACCATGCAAATATTTGGGAAAAGAGCATTCCAGAAATAGGAATGCAAAAGCCTGAAGAACAGAACATGTGATGAGGGATACTGGTTGGGAAGCTAATGCAACAGTCTCAGTGTGAGATGCTGGAGGCTCAGACCCATGTGTAGGCTGTGCAGATGGTAGGAAGTGGTCAGATTCAGAACACACCCTGAGAATAGAGCCAGCTAGCTTTGCTGTTAGATCAGATTTGGGTGTGAGAGAAAAGGGGAGCCAAGGTCATTGCAGCCAGGAGTAAAGGGGATGAGGAGACAGTTGGAAGAGATGGCATCAGAGAGATAACGGGCTGGTGGGTCTTCTGGGGTGGGAGGTTCCTGCAGACCACAGGGAGGACTTTACTTCTCTGTTGAGCGCGATGGGAACCCTGAGAGGCTTTGAGGAGAGGGACATGGTCTGAATAGTATTCTAACAGAATTTCTCTGGGTACAGAGTGCAGAATAGACTGTAGGGAGACTGGGATGGAGTGGGGCAGTTCAGAGGCTGACACCACACATCCACCGAAGAGATGACAGTGGCTTGGACCAGCATGCTAACTGGGATGGGGAAACCAAATTTATTTGAGTAAAAACAATAAGTGAATTTCAAGAAACTTGTTGAAGAAATAATAGGTGGTAAACATCATAAAGTGGGTAGGCAAATCAATGATTGAAATTTGGTAGTGGGTCAGCAGTTGTGTCTTCTTGGGGAAGTGGCCTCAACTCTGTGAGCCGTTTTGTCATCTGCAAAATGGGGATGAAAATGGAGCATGCTTCATAGAGTTGTTGAGAGGGTGAGCTAAAGGTTTTGGCACAAGATGTAACATACGATAAACAATAAATGTTATCCCAGGAGCTAATCTGCCAAATTCCAGTACCCTCTCCACCACTCACTGGTTGACTGTGTCATTTTGGTCAATTTATCCCTCCTGTGCCTCAGTTGCCTCATCTGTAAAGTGAGGCATATTAATCCTGAATACTAACTGCACAGGCTGGGTCGTGAACATTGAATGAATACAAGTAACGCATTTAGAATAATGTGGCACGTAACACGCACTGCATACACGCTAACGACTATTCTGAATGTATTTTAGCCATATTTCCTGGCCTCTTCCCCGGCTTCCCATTCTCCATTTTGCGGATGGGAACTCTGTGGCTCACAGCGAGGCGGCCTCTCTGGCAACACCCTGAGCAAAGCAGCGCGGCCGCTGCGGGTGGGAGTCGGGGAGTGCAGCTTTGAAGGGCCGTACTCCCCGCGAGCGCTCCCTGGCGGAACCTTTAAGCGTCGCTTTCGCGTTTCCAGCACGGCGCGCCTCGCACAGACACGCCGGCGCTTGGAGCTACTTCCGGCGGTCGGCCCCACCCCCTGGGCGTCTCCATTTTGGCTGTAGGTGTAGGACGGGCTAGAACCTGCAGAGAAGCGGTGCTGAGTTACAGCCGTTCCGAGGGCCAAGCCGACTCACTACACTCTCCGCCTCCCTTCCTCCGCACGCAGGAGCCGCAGGCGCTCATGGCGGGCCTGGAGGTACTGTTCGCATCGGCAGCGCCGGCCATCAGCAGCACGCAAGACGCGCTCGTCTGCTTCTTGCACTGGGAAGTGGTGACACACGGCTACTACAGCTTGGGTGCCAGTGACCAGGTACGCCACGGAGGCAGCCATCGGGAGGGGGGAGCTGTCTTCCGCCCAAACCCGGAGTACCGAAGACCTGGTCCAGAGCGACAGACTTTACCCGCTCCCCAAGTCCGGGGTTCAGGACAACATTGGTAAAGTTTGCAGGTCAGGGGTGCTCAGCTCTCCCAGCCTAGCCCGGGGTCCCTCACAACACAGCTGGCACAACATGATTTGTAAACCCAGGGAGAGAAACTCGCTTCAACACAGCCTGGCAGTCTCTTAGGCCAGGATTGTGTGGACTTGGCACTGAGACAGGGGTTTAGCTCCCCAGAGCATTCCTCACTCACCTGATCCCCTCTAAGCCCCGTACCACACAGCCTGGGGTTAGCTCGAAGGGACTCACTCAATCCACCACACATCTGAATCCAAGCACGGGTATGGAGGTGAGTTTCGACCTACCCAGCCCCAGTTCAGGGCCCTTTCTTCACCCCTCGGCATGGGTCCAGAGAACTCACACACCCTTCACCCTTTGCTGAAGGGCCCAGTGCAGTCCACTCACCACTGTCATCCCCAGTTCAGACTCTGGGAGAAACTACTCCCTACATACGTGCACACAAACACCCTGAGTGCGAGTGTCAAATAAGCTGTCCCCACAGGGCCAGCCCCTCCTGCACTTGCGTCCCAAAGCTCTGCGTCTTACAGCTAGGGACCCCGTCTTCCCCACAAAGCCCCAGGACTGCTTGGCCCAGCCCACCTTACTAATTCTTTGCCATCTTCCCTATTCCCTCCCTGTGACCCTCACCCCCACATCATCCTACACATCAGCTTCCTGGGTGAACTGGGCCTCACCCACTCACTGCCCCTTCATTTCCCATCTGCTCCATCAGAGAAAATGTCCTCCCAACCATACTTTCCACATGCACACACTTGAACACTCTGCGCTTCACACCTGCTCCTCGGTGTCACCGTCCTCTCATTCTCAGAAGCAAGACCAGCTCTGGGAAGCAGACTACCCACTTCTTGCATCTTGCAGTGAGATTTTAACCTTCCCCTCATTTTTAACCGCTTCAGTTCTCAACCCACTGCCCAATCTTTCTAATCCTTTTTTAGCTTCTCAGATGTACATCAGAGTCTTATTAATTTTCTTCTCCTAACTTAGCTTTAGTCACCTCTCCTCAAACACACTTTATACATTCTGAGCACTTAGGCAGGTATCCCCCTCTCCCCAGTGCTGTCCCCATTCTTCTCTGCCCTTAGAACTAAGGACCAAGACCACTTTATTCTTCAGTTTTTTTTTTTTTTTTTTGAGAAGAGTCTCACTCTGTTGCCCTGAGTAGAGTGCTGTGGCATCAGCCTAGCTCACAGCAACCTCACTCCTGGGCTCAAGCGATCCTCCTGCCTCAGCCTCCTGAGTAGCTGGGATTTCAGGCACGTGCCACCATGCCTAGCTAATTTTTTCTATTTTTACTAGAGATGGGGTCTCACTCTTGCTCAGGCTGGCCTCGAACTCCTGACCTCAAGCGATCCTCCCACCTTGGCCTCCCAGAGTGCTAGGATTACAGGCGTGAACCACCATGCCCGGCCACTGTACCCTTCTTACACTTTACCCCCGTCAGCAGGAATCAGACAGAGCACAAGAACTGTCATGGATTTCTGGCTCTTTTCTTTTTTCATACCTCAAGTATCTCACTGGGACCCCAGGTACACATTCGGCACCACCATTCTCACCTCCAGACTCACACATACTTCATCCCTCACATAGGCTCTAAGACTAGAGGCAAGGCTGGGAAAGAAAGGTTAGTCTTTCTCACATACATATACACACACACACCTAGAAGCAGGAACCATTTCTTCCTCCCAGATGCATCCGTCCTTGGCCCTTCTGTTAACACCGTACTTCATTCTGCTCTTTCCTTTCAGAAGCTCAGACCTTGGGACAAGGTAGAGACAGCTCCCCTTCCCCCAGTCACAAGTGTCAGGCCCCCCTTGCAGCACATAGTCCTCCCAGCAGAAATCTGGTGTCTCCCCACTTGCCCTACTCTGGCTTTCTAATCTTTAACAGCTCTTCACTTGCCCCAGTCATTTCATTTCAACTCTTCTTGGAAAGTTCTCCCAGGAAGCTGATGTGTAGGATGATGGAAGGTACAGTGGGGTTGGAAAGAAGAGTAAAACTCAGTTTTGACCTTGGAGCTCCCCCTGCTCTTTGCTCTGTCCTTCAGTTGCAAGAGGTCCGCCCTGCTGTCTGCCCCTCGTCATGTACCTTGCTCCCTTGTATACTCCCAGCTAGCTACTTCTACTCTGCCACGCTGTCAGAGCCGCTTCCTCCTCTGTCCCCAGGGCCAGGAACTTGTTCTGGAGGGCCTGACTCCCTTCTCTTTTTGCCGTTCTGTAAATACATACCAAGGCTGCGGATCTCCTCCCACCACTCGTCCCATCACTCACCCTGTGTGAGTGACTTTGTCAGTTTGGGGACATCAGTTCACATGGGTTGGTGCCTCCTTCTAGCTGGCTTCGTCCCCTTGCCATGTACTTGAGGCCCAAAATTTTTCAGGTGATGTGTGCAGAAAGAATATGATCTCGTTAATGCTGGTTTTTAAAAAAACAAAGGTCCTTGACTGGTTCCCAAAGGTCCATTTAATTCTACTCCATTCATGGTGCTATGTGTTGAACTCCTGCAGACCAAAACCAGATGCTAGTTCCAGACATCTTTGGGAGGGCCAAGGGACCTGGGGAATGGCAGTTTTGTAAGGCATTGCCCACTGTCTCTCTGTCCACCCCAGCACAAAGTCTTTCATGCCCCTTGAGGGGACAAGTGTTTGGATTGCAAAGCAGAGTGTGGTGTATTTTTTCTCTCTGCCTCTTCTCCTTAAATGCCGTGAGGGCTCAGGTTGCACTTGTCCTTCTCTCACTTCTGCTGAGTCTGCTTTCTTTCAGAGTAGAAGCTGTTTGGAGAGGCATCTTTCCTGTTAGTTTATTTAAGAGGAGGTTTAATTTTCTAGTCTGGGGCCAGCAGACTCAGCTGAGACCAGTAGTGTTTGCCACGCTCAGAGGATGTTTGTGTTGCCCCTCCATCCACCTCCTGCCCCCCACCCTTCTGGGGGTGATAAAGAGAGGAAGGTCCCAAGAGTGTGTACTTGACTATATAATACAGCAGTTAAATAGAAAGCTAGATTGTCTGCCATTGGCTTTAACAAAAACCCAATATTCAAATTTGGATTTCTCTTTTGACATCAGCACCACTCCTCATAAGAGCTTTACAGCTGTGTTGAGTGATTTAGGTGGCAAGGGGATAGAGATAACCATACACGTAAGTTAGAGAATTTTGGGTTTTTTTGTAGGAAATCTAAGGATTATGATGAAAGAGAGAAAATGCCTGAAGTGATCTGTTCAAGTTTCTGTGGTTGCATTTTAGCCCAGAGGGACTGGGGTGAACTCATGGCCATTAAAGAATGCTTCTAGCCCCAGGAATTTGCCTAAGAAGAAAGACAATTATATTTACTCTCTTGATACCAGTCTGGTGGACCTGGCTGCGAAAAATCTTCTCCAGCCATAGCCTGGGCACCCAGGAGCTCTGAATTCCAAACCCAGCCCTGTACCTGACTTGCTGTGACCTTGGGCAGTTATCAGCCCCTCTCAGGCCTTAGATTTTTCATCAGAGGGAGTTAAACTACACAGCCATGTACTTTGGCTACTTTCCAACTGTAGCTTTCTGGCATGCTTGATATTTGATGCCAGGGGCTGCAGGGCAGTTGAATGCCATGTTTGGCCTGATATCACCAGGGCTTGTCCCTCTCAGTCACACTTCTGTTTTTCGGGGAACATCAGTTCCGCTGCAGTGAGAGACGTCAGCCTCATCTGACCTCAGGGATTTTCTTTTAATTCTGGAAGCCAAAGGTGATGGGGTGGTGAGCAGACCAAATTATCTATATTCCAAGAGAGAACTCTGGTGGATTGAATGCTGTACATAGAGGATATAATAATAAACTGAAAGGCCTTTGACAGAACAAAGATTAGGCATGTCATCAAATTCCTGGCTTCCAAAGTAAACCTTGAATCCACAACACTGAACTATTTACAGGAAATTTACCCGGTTTAGGGTGAGGGAATAGTTTCTCTTTCTCACTTAGCAGAATAGTTTGATTAGTTTCACTTTCATTTTTGGTCACTCTCATTTCTCTGCCTCAGACCTGTGAATTTCATGGTCATCCAGCCAGGTTTTAACCCAGGCCAGTTGTGACATCTTGAATTTTATTTGGGGCTGCTTTCCCAATAAATTCCTGAGCACCCAGGATCACCCAGAGAGGAGAGGCCAGCGATTCTCAATTCATGTCTCCTGTAGCCTTCGGTGCCTGTAAAGTCCTGCTTTGCTGGACTTTCCTCTTTTGCCATTGTTCTTCGTCTCCGGTCCCACTCCCTCCCCTCCCACCCTATTCTCCTGAATACAGATTTTCCCAGTCCACCTGCCTGTGTTGAGCAATATAAATATGCATCCATGAAAAAGATATGTTGTATTTTCTGTGTGCTTTTTAAATTTTACATAAATGGCTAGGCTATAAACCTCATTTTTCCTGAACTTTTCTTTAAATCATATTTTTTAATTTTATATATAATGCTACATTTAGACCAAGTTTGTTTCTTCTGACTGCTATATAATATTCCACTGTAAGCATATTTTGTGTATTACCTCCACTTTGGCTACCCTAGCCAAGGCTGTGATGAAGAGCCCTTCTCATATCCCTGGTATGTCTGTGCCCAGGGTTTTTTCCTAGAGTAAGGGATTTGGGGTCATAAGGTATTGTCTCCCCTAATTGCACTAAATACTGCCAGATTGCTCTCCAAAGGGCCTGTACAAGTTTAAATGCTCACCAGCAGTGCCTGGAGGTTCCCATTCTCCCCACATCCACACAAACGTATGGCAAAAAAATAGAAAAGTGGATAATACCAGCCAAATGGGTGTCACCTGGTGTCTCATTATTTCAACCTGTGTATCTTTGATTGCTGGTGAAATTGGATAACCCTTTATATACTGTTAGCTACTCTTTTCCTTGTTTGTATTTTTCGCCAGTTTTGAGGGTCCTCGATTCTTATTGTTCATTTTCTAGGCCTTTATGTGCAGGTTATTAATTCTTTTTCATTTGCAGCCATGGCAAATATTTCTTACTAGTCTGAGGCTGCCTTTTAACTTGGTCCAAAGCATCTGTTGTTGAACAGAAGCTTTAAATTATGAACAGTCTCGCAGTCGGGCACAGTGGCTCACACCTATAGTCCTGGCTACTTGGGAGGCTGAGGTGGGAGGATTGCTTGAGGCCAGGAGTTCAAGACCAGCCTGGGTGATATAACGAGACCCCTTCTCTAAAGAAATAAAAGATTTGCAGAAATTATGAACAGTCTTAAAGGAAGCATTTTTTTTCTTCTATGGATTTTGTTTAAGAAATCTTTCCCCACCTAGAAATCACTGTATTTGTTTTTACTATAGAAATAATTTGAGAACTATTTCTCAAACTTTAGTGTGTAAAGGAAAGTCCTAGGATTATTAAAAAAGAAAAGAAAGGAAGACATCACAACTTACAAGATGCATTTTACACCCACTAGGTTGGCAAGCATTAAAAAGTTGGACAATAGCAATGTTGCTAACCACCAGGAACAACAGGAGCTCTCCACACATTGCTAGTGGGAGTGTAAATCAGTACCTCTTTGGAAAACAATTTGACCTTATCTTATGAATTTAAAGTTCTTCCTCCAGCCATATTCTATAGAAATTTATCCACTTGTGTACTTGTGTACAAGAATGTTCACAGCAGCATTGTTTATGATAGCAAAACACACTGGAAATACTCCTAATCACCATCAACAAGTGACTGTCAATTGCAGCATGTTCATGTGATGGAATGCTGTGTAGCTGTGGGTGTGAATCAACTCTAGTCACATGCATTGACATGGATGAATCTCAAAAATCAGTATTCAACAAAAAAGGCAAGTGGCAGAAGTGATGCCATTTATATAAAATTCAGAAACCTTTGAATCAGTATATTATTATGGTTGCGTGTATAGTAATACAACTCTAAGGAAAAGCAAAGAAATTTTTTAAAATAGGTAGTAGTGGTTACCCTTAAGGCAGAAGGAGGACATTGGGGTATGCTACCCAAGGCTTTAGTAGTAATAGTGATTTTCTGTTTCTTGAGCTGGCGAAAGCTATCATACACAGGGGTCCATTTTATGATCCTTTTTTGTCTGGTATATATGCTACATTTTGTGTATATATGAAAATTGTTTATAGTTTTTTGTTAAACCACTGCAGTTGAGGGCTAAAGTGTTACATTAACGTCTGTGTTTTTAGTCAACACTTTGGTGATCCTATTGCAGATGGCCCAAGGTCTAAACTTTGAAAAACACTGTTTTAGAATTTTACAGTGTCCCTTGAGATGATTTGCCTTATTCTTAGCAGAGGGATGAGAAGGAGATGATTATTAAACAAAGGCTGCAGACTCTTGACAGGTTCCAATGCAGTGTCATAACAGCAGCCAGATATGAGGAAGAGAGCAGTAGAACACAAATTCAGAGACCTTGGTCCTAGACCTCTAACTTGCTGTATGATCTTAGACGAGTCACTGCTCTCGACCTCTGTGTCCTCACCTGTGAAGTGAGGGAGTGGGATTAGATTATCTGTAGGCTACTTTATATCTCTGTGTTCTAAGGTCATGATCTTTCTCCTCTCATCCCTGGTGTCTTAGCCGGGTCCCAGTGATAAGAAATCAGAACTGCTGCCAGCTGGGTGGAACAACAATAAAGACCTCTATGTCCTCCGGTATGAGTCTAAGGATGGGTCCAAAAAGCTCCTTGTGAAAGCCGTCACCGTGGAGAGCAGCATGATCGTCAATGTGCTGGTGAGTCTCTGAGACACGCAGGAGTCTGCTGCTGAGAGTGGGGATTGGGATGGCCCTTTTGAAACCCATTTAA
>RJWJ010036511.1:0-16041 GCA_004363605.1 Indri indri | reverse complement strand
GTTTTTTTTTTTTTTTTGACTGGGGGTTCTAATTCCTTTTTATTACCTACAGTTATTTTTCCTCTTTTTAAACTTTTTCTTAACATTTCTTTTTTTATTTCAAAGTATTACATGGGTACAAATGTTTTTGGTTACAAGGATTGCTTTTTTAATGCTTGAGTCAGGGTTATAAATGTGCCTGTCACCCAGATACTGTTCATTGTACCTGTTAGGTAGGTTTTCGTCCATCCCATTCTTCCCCCCTCCAATTGATGTCTATTGAGTCATACTTCCCTCTACGCATATGTGTGCTCATCGGTTAGTTCCAATTTAATAGTGAGTACATGTGGTATTTGTTTTTCCATTCTTTAGATAGTACACTTAGGATAATGGTCTCCAGTTCCATCCACACTATGTACTTTCTAAAACTGTGCAGAATGCTGATTAAAACAATCTGTTAATTTTCAAGGATTCTAGCCCAGTGACTGCAATTATCTCAAAACATTGTGCTTTGAAAGGAAAATGCCCATTCTATTTATTTTGGAATATACTTGCCTTGAAGTAATCATCTGTGTAACTTAATGGGAAGGGAATCTGCATAGCATCACACATTCCTGGACTTACAGCTTGAACCTGCCACATGTTAACTGTGCAACCCTGAGCAAATTAATTTCCTCATCTATAAAATGATTCTGTTTCTGCCTTGGCAGTTTACTGTGATCGACTGAGATACTACATGAAATTCTGGATATGTAAAGTGATTGATAGTAACAATTATTAGACTGGCTTAAGCTATCTTTCTGATTCTATCTCTTACTTCTGCAATCTCAGATCCAAGTCACTCAACCTCTGTGAGGCTGATTCTCAACTGAAGAAAAAGAAGAACGCTTGCCCATTCAGTCCCATACAGTTGATGTACAAGTCAAATGATATAAAAATACATGAAATGATTTTGTAAACTGAAATGATGATGATGATGATGGTGAAACAATATTCCCAGAGAAATTGCTGATAGGAAATTCTCTGCTGTGTTTATTTTAAAGTTTATTGCAGATATAGTTCTGACATTATAATTAGCATTAACAGAATAATTTCAAATGTAAATTATGGCAATTAATATTTGTTTTCATATTATTGATTAAGGCCAAAATAACTGTAGCTACAGTTTATTTAATCAGACAAAGACAAAAATACTCTGAGGCAAATGCCTGCTTAATCAATTGATAATTTTGAAACTAAAATATAACATAATCAAGAGGCTGTATAAAAAAGTGATAAAATTATCAATAAAGATTAAGCCTCAAGTAGATGTAATTTGTAAAATCTCATTTTTAGAATAATCTGGATGATGTCATATAGCTAAATGTCTCTTAATTCAACTTGATAGACCCAGAATAAAATGATTCATGTAACTTTTTCACATGCCTCAAGTTAAATGTTTATCAAAAAATGTTTTAAAATACGTGAAAACAGAAAAGCATAAGTCCCATGTTTCTCAATTGAGATTTTGTTATACATTAGAATTAAAGCAGCAATTCAAACTCCTAGAAATTGCCAGTGATAAAATTTGGAAAGAATGGAAAGCAAATGGCCCAGTTTCTTTAGGAAGACATGTCTTGAGTACAGTTTGCATTCTCTTAAGCAGACAAGGAAATGTTAGCCAAGATTTTTACACTAATTATATAATTTGAAAACATTACATTCTATTTCTATACAAAGTGTTTTGCTAAGCAGGACTAAAAACTTTCTCATAATACTGAAATTTTTGTATTAAGTTAAAACTTGAGAATAAATTTATGAGAGACATGCTCATTGCTTAGAATGTTAGAAAACTGTGTTTGTTCTAACATACAGTTGTGAACTATTAATACGATAGTCATGAGAGAGTCATTTTATCCAACAACCTTAGTGATAGTAAATTCATGAAATGAATTTATCTTTATCTAAGTAACCCAGCTATTACAAATGACTGCAGATGCTATTAAAATTCAGAAAAGCATGTTTATAGCAGCACAATTCACAATTGAAAAGATGTGAAAACAACCCAAGTGCCCATCAATACATGAGTGGATTAATAGAATGTGGCATTCTACTCAGCCACAAAAAACAATGGTGATCTAGCACCTCTTGTATTATCCTGGATAGAGCTGGAGCCCATTCTACTAAGTGAAGTATCAGAAGAATGGAAAAACAAGCACCACATATACTCACCATCAAATTGGTATTAACTGATCAACACTTAAGTGCACATATAGTAATAACATTCATCGGTGTCAGGCAGGTGGGAGCAGAAAGGAGAGTATGGGCATGTTCACACCTAATGGGTGTGGTGCACACTGTCTGCGGGATGGACAGGCTTGAAGCTCTGACTCGGGTGGGGCAAAGGCAATATATGTAACCTAAACATTTGTACCCCCATAAAATGCTGAAATAAAAAAAAATAGAAAAAGAAAAGCATGAAAGTTATCTGGTTTTTGTACATGGGTTTTCAGGGTAAAAATAAAGTGTCTGAAGAAATTAACTTTAGTAGGGATGCACAGTCACAGTTTGTTTCAACAAAGATAGATTACCTTTTTCCAGGAATGCTATTATAATCAATTTAAAAACTTCAGCCTTCAGGCTGAAGAAAAGATGGGTCCTCTTCAATCTCAAGCTTTTGTTGGAGCATTAGGCGACTTTTTTCCCACAGAAATAAACTAGTACAAAATTGAGCTCTCTGACAAAGTTAGGGCCAATCTGAAATAGTTTTGTGGCCAAAGTAAATAAATAAATAAAATACAATCAGTATACAGAAAATAAAAATAAAGTACTGGAAACTAATGGGAAGTGCAGAAGACCTAGAATATAGAGAATTGTTTGAAACCTAATGTACCTTCCATTTAGTTTCTGGTAAAGCTTAAATGTTAACATTCCTAATCCACAGACATCAGAAAGGCATGTGGCCCACAAAAGTGGTCCAAATTGAATGAAGCTCATTCACAGGTAAGTGGCCAGATACACCTTTATAAGTATTACCTGACTGTGTATATATACTGCATTTATTTTTATAATATTTACCTTTTTATAAAGGCCATATTTTATTATTTTTGAAATGGAAAATACACAAGAAAACATTAACCCAATTACACTAAATATGATACTGTGCAACTAGAAATATATTAGAATCTGTTACTTTACATAGGGCTTTGGGCTTACAAACAAGATTCAGAAGATACCTCAATAATGACAACAAACCCTAGTAAGAAACTGAGTCACAGTTACTTTTGTTTTCTCAGAGAGGAAAAAAAAAAAGCCTTTGAGGGAAGTATCTGATGCTCAAAAGGACATGATTTATGAAATCAGATATACCCTGCTTTAGACCACAACTTCACCATTTTTATGTGATCTTGAGCAAGTTAATAATACGTTTTGATCTTCAGATTTCTTACCTGTAAAAGAAGGATGGAAATAATAGTCCCTAACTCATGGCTTTGATATGAGAAATAAATCTCATAATGCATGTAAAACACTTTGAAAATTGCCTGTAATACAGTACATAATATTTATTATTTATAAACATTATAATGATCATTTAACAGTTTGACATGCCTATGCTTTTCTTTGAAAGCATGATGAAAAGTATAACCTGAATGTAAGTCAAATGTTCTACTAGTCTCATCATTATGGCACTTGCATGAGCAGATTAATTTATACTGAAAATAGCTGTAAATCAATACATTAAAAATATTCTCACTCATTAGACAATTGATTCACTAAAATGAAGGTGCTTATTTTATTTAGTTTTTTTTTCCCCTAGATTTGAATGTTTCATGAGATGGCTGTTATGAACTGAAGAATGAAACACATTTTGTAGCCTAAATTGTTTCTTCAATAACAATAAATAGTTTTTGTGTTAGAGAGAAAAAAACTGTAAAATTCAACTTGGACTACCAAAGAGCCTAGCTTATATCAAAGAGGTTGCAAGACTACAAACTGTTGAGAATTATGAATATTATAATTCATTATTTTTAAGCCACCATTCATGAGTTGATGGCCAGCAGATAATCACAGAAGTATACACTTTAATCTCAAGGGATGCTACTGCCTATCAGGTAAAGCAAGAATGAATGATAGAGCAATACCTTCCTTATTTGTAATGTACCCGGGAAACACATAAACATTCATTGGGCTTCATTCAGAGGTTATTTATTCTCATCACAAATAAAATTACATTTGGTTAGAGCATTTGGTTTTCAAGTTAATTATCCAAAGACTTGTCATGTTTTCTCCCATATTATATGCTGTATTACAAATTTGTATAAATGGCTAAATAAAAAACTAGACATAAAAATCTGCAAAAGTAAGCAACTCAGCTCAAAATGCACAGGCTTAGTTTTGAAAAAGCAAACTGTAACATTCAGGGAAGCATTATAGCACAGAACAGTAATTGATATTATGATGATGATCCTAACTTATTTAAAAGGTCAAGTTACATTTAGTCTGCTAGATTGAATAATGCCAGGAAATCTGCAGTACATTATCAAAGAAAGGACTTCCATCCAAAATAGTCAAAACCCAAAAGGTCATTACTTAAAGGTACTGAAACTTCCAAGATTTTTTTTCTGTGTTAAGCGTTTTTTTTTTTAAATTTCAGAATATTATGGGGGTACAAATGTTTGGTTACACATATTGCCTTTGTGCTGCCCGAGTCAGAGCTACAAGTATGTCCATCCCCCAGAAAGTGTGCACCACACCCATTACATGTGAATTTACCCATCTCCTCCTTCCCCCAACCACCTGCCCAACACCCGATGAGTGTTACTTCCATGTGTGCACATAAGTGTTGATCAATTAGTACCGATTTAATGGTGAGTACATGTGGTGCTTGTTTTTCCATTCTTGTGATACTTCACTTAGAAGAATGGGCTAGAGCTCCATCCAGGGTAATAAAGATGGCTGACACCTTCCAAGATTTGAAAGTGTTATTGAAAGTGATTTATTAACCAAAAATTTCAGAGGACTAAAATGTATCCCTCTCTTAATACTTAAAGCTCAAGTAATATATATGTTAATGAATAATGTAAAGACAGAATGAAGTAGAAGGTAAACATACGCTGTGGATGGAATTATTAACACCAAGTCTTCATTTCCTTTTCAGTGTATTATATATCTATACCTTTGCCATTGACTTAAGGGTAGACAGAATGTCTTTTCCTACCACTTGACTTTGGTCTTGCCCGTGTGTCTTGCTCAATAGGACATTTGTAGACATGAAGCAAGGAGAGACTTGAAATATGCTTATGCAGTTGAGCTTTCATTTGTGCATTTCTGCTATTGGTATAAGAGGAACATACTCTGTGAAATAGTTGCCCCTTCACCCTGGGCCCCAGAATGAGGACATGTAGTGGAATTGCTCCAGCAAGTCCACAGCCTTGGAAACTGAAGTGGAGTTTCTCCAGTTGACCCACAGGCATGCAGCATGAAGCAACACTCTCACAGCTGACTTACAGACCATTGAGTACAAGAATAAATGCTTACACGATACTCCTGACATTGCTGTGCAAAAACTAACAGGAAAAAACAGAGGCAAAAAATCAATGATTTACCTTAAATGAAATGTTTTGCTTTTTTGCTTTTTTGTGGGAGCTTTTCTGCTTCTTAGAAATTGAGGAGGCAGATGGTAGTTTAACAATCTCTCACATGTAGTTCTTTACCATAGACTCTTTACCTTTCAACTGATGAGAAAGGCACTGTAGAAGGAACAAATGAAGTACTTATATTCAAGAAATCTAAGAAGCTTTCAAATGGATTTATTGTTTTTATGGCCTTAGTAAAGACTATAAGAAAAACAATCATTCCTTTTGACTGAGAAACATTTATAGAACATAATCCGTTTGATGTCCTCTTTTTGGAGATGATACCTAGTTAATCCATTCAAATATCTTTAAATGAAATAAGACAAGGAAGTACTTCTAACAAGAGGAACTCACTGGCATTCAGAGCCCTTTTTCTGTAACTTTGAATAACTTATCTTCATAAATCAGTGTGAAGAAAAAGTAGGCTTAATAGAAAGAAATGTCAGAAACAGGAATAATGAAGTAATGTTTTATATCAAAGGAAACATAGAGTTTCAGCAAGTTATTGAGATGTGTTTAGTCATACTAATATACTAGCACACTATATTAAATACTTGGTAATTAATCTCTATACAGTGACACAAAAATTATAAATAACCTTAAATTGTGAGTACATTAAGAATGATACTAATGCTGAAACAGTATATAATAATTTCACAAATAAGGAAACAGAAATTTAGAGAAGTCCTAATGCCTAAGCTCTTAACCAAGTGATACCACTGAATATTTCTTTTTTTATCCACGAGGTATTGTTGAGTAAGAGAAAAAAATAAAGAAAACAACAGATTACCAAGTATGTACTTTGATTCGGTCTTAAGTAAACCTGAGAGGATTAATGAGGAAAATTCCCTTATCCTCATTTGGTAAATGAAATAACTAAAATAGAAAGAAGTTAAGGAAATTGCATAAAACTAATATCTTTTAATGGGAGATTTTGGAAAAGGAGAGTTTTAAAACTATTCAGTACTAGAACTTAGTCATTCGATTTCAGTTAGCCTGATAATTTAAAGAAGAGACAGATTTAGAGAGAGAGAAAAAGACCTACGCGATGCGATTAATTACAAGTAACTTCTACCACTAGGAACATGAGATCTAGTAAACCTCCATCACTGGACTAAATACCAATCCTCTCTGCGAAGGCAAAAGGGAAAAATTAAGAAGTGATGTGTCTTCAGAATTATATTACTCTCTAATAATCTCTTCTCCAATTGTCTGTTTTTAAGTAGACTTTTTTTAGAGCAGTTTTAGGTTCACAGCAAAATTGAGCAGAAGATAGAGATATTTTCCATGTATTCTCTACCCCTATAAATACATAGCTTTTCCCATTATCAACATCCACAGCCAAAGTGGTATATTTGTTAAAATTGTTGCACCTACATTAACAGGTATTATCACTCAAAATTCATAGTTTACTTTAGGGTTTATTCAGTGTTGTACATTCTAAGGATGTGGACAAATGTATAATTATGTATATCCTCCATTATAATATTTTACAGAATATTTTCACTGCCCTAAAAATCATCTGTGCTTCACCTATTCATTCCCTCCCCACCCCCACCACAATCCCTGTCAACTACTTGTCTTTTTACTGTCTCCACAGTTTTGCTTTTTCCAGAATGTGGTATAATTGGAATCATGTAGTATGTAGCTTTTTCAGATTGGCTTCTTTCACTTAGAGATGTGCATTTAAATTCCCTCTATGTCTTCTAATGGTTTAATAGTTTATTTCTTTTTATTGTTAAGTAATATTCTATTGTCTGGATGTACCACAGTTTATTTATTCACTCACCTACTGAAGGACATCTTGGTTGCTTCCAAGTTTTGACAATTATGAATAAAGGTACTATAACATCTGTTTGCAGGGCTTGATACGTACATAAGTTTCCCTTTAGTAAATACCAAAGAGTGAGATTGCTGGATCGTATGCTAAAAATATGCTCAGTTTTGTATAAAACTGCCAAATTGTCTTCTAAAATGGTCATACCATTCTGCATTCTCACCAGCAATGAATGAGTTCATTTTGCTCTACATCCTTGTAAGCATTTATTCTGTCAGCATTCTGGACATTCTGTTGGCTATTCTAACAGGTTTGTAGTGGTATCTTATTTTTAATTTGCATTTCCCTGATGATAAATAATCTTTTAATATGGTGTTTGCCATGTGTATATCTTCTTTGGTGAGGAGTCTCATAAGCCCCATCTTGGGAGTTGTCTCTCAGTGAGGTGTTTCTTCTTTGGTGAGGTATATCTTAGAGTCCATTTCTAAATTGGGTTGGTTGGCTTCTTTGTTGAGTTTTAAGATTCCCTTGTATATTTTGGATAAGATTCCTTTGTCAGATGTGTCTTTTGCAAATATTTTCTCCCACTTTTTGGCTTGTCTTTTCATTCTCTTGACTCTGTCTTTCACAGAGCATATATTTTTAATTTTAATGAAGTCCATTGTATCAATTCTTACTTTCATGCATTGCGCCTTTGATGTTGTATCAAAAATTCATTGCCAAACCACATGGTCATCTACATTTTCACCTAGTGAAAACCTTCTAGGATTTTCATAGCTTTATGTGTTTATGTTTAAGGCTCTGATTAATTTCGAGTTAATTTTTGTGAAGGGTGTAAGGTCTGTGTCTAGATTTGTACTTTGCATATCGATGCCCATTTGTTCCAAAACCATTTGTTGAAAAATATATCTTTCTCTATTTTATTGTTTCTTTGTTGAAGATCATTTCATTATATTTATGTGGGCCTATTTCTGGTCTCTCCACTCTGTTCTGTTGATATATTTGTCTATTATTTTACTAATATTTCACTGTCTTAATTACTGTTGTATTTTAGTAAGTCTTGAAGTTGGGTAGTGGTATCAATTCTCCAACATTGTTTTTCTCCTTCAATATCATGTTTGCTATTCTGCGTCTTTCACTTCACATAAACTTTAGAATCAGTTTGTTTATATACACAAAATAACTTGCTGAGATTTAGATTGAGATTGCATTGATTCTATAGATCAAATTGGAAAGAACTGACATCTTGACAATATTGAGTCTTCTTATCTATGACCATGAACCATCTTTCCATTTATTTAGTTCTTGAATTCTTTCCTCAGAGTTACATATTTTTCCACATATGGATTTCATACGTATTTTGTTAGATTTATATATATATATGTATATATATGTGTATATATATGTATCTTATCTTTGGGGCTGCTAATGTAAATGGTATTGTGTTTTTAATTTCAAATTTCATTGTTCATTGTTGATATATAGGAAAGCAATTGACTTTTGCATATTAACCTTATATCCTGAACTTTGCTATAATCATTATTAGTTCCAGTTTTTCTGTTGATTAAGATTTTATACATAGACAATCATATCACATGGAAGCAAAGAGTTATATTTCTTCTTTTCCAAACTATGTATCTTTTATTGTCTTATAGCATTAGCTAAGACTTCCAGTACAATGTTGAAAAGCAGTAACGAGAGGGGACATTCTTGCCTTATTCCTGATCTTAATGGGAAACCTCTGAGTTTCTCATCATTCAGTATATGATGCTAGTTGTATGTGTTTTATAGATATGCTTTTCAAGTTGAGGAAATTATCCTCTGTTCCTAGTTTACTGGGGGATTTTATCATGAATGAGTGTGGGATTTTGCCAAATGCTTTTTCTGCATCTATTAATATGATCATGTGATTTTTCTTCTTTAGCTTGTTGATATGCTGGATTACATTAATCAAATTTCAAATGCTGAACCAGCCTTGCATATGTGGGATAATCCCCACTTGATCATAGTGTATAATTGCTTTCATACATTGTTGGATGTGATTTTTTAATTGTTTTTCAGGATTTTTATATCTATGTTTATGAGAGATATTAGTCTGTAGTTTTCTTTTATTGAAATATCTTTGAATTGTCTTTTCTATAGCACTGTTTTACAAAGACTTACTTTGATATTTTCTTTGTTAAAAAGTTAGACTTTTCTAATCTAAACTCTTTAATTTTGTCATGTTCTTTCCAAGATTAAAGGTCTAGTGAAAGTTACACGTGTCCTTGAGATTAATTATATTTAGTCCTTTCTTGAACTAAATTTCAAGTACAGCTCACTCACCAGCTCACTTAAATATAAATATAAGTGTGATTCTAATTATGTATATAGAGCTTAATTTTATTAATCCTTATAAAATAAGGAGATCCCTTTTCAGTGTTAGAAATTTTTTTGAGCAACAATAATAATATAAACATTTATATATCCTTACTTAATTCTTAAATTTTCTAACAAAACACATGGTGATGTGACACATGGTAACTTAAAAGTTTCTATAGTGATTATTGACAATTTTATATTGTGAAACAAGTAGAAGTCTTTATCTACATCAGAAATATACCTTTAAGGAAAAATATTAATCAGATCACTAAAATGTTAGATTTTTCTTCTCCATCATTCTCTCCTCTCTCTCTACCCCCCTGAAACCCTGCTCTTTTTTTTTTTATAACTTCATATAATTTTTGTTTGTTTGTTTGTTTGTTTGTTTGATTTCAGGGTATTGTGAGGGTACAAACATTATGGTTACACTTTACGTCTTTTTTCTGCCTGCCTCCTAGCCAGTCCTTCACCAGTAAAATTTTGAAAATGGTACTATTTAAGTCTTCCCAGGTATTGATAACATTCATCTTAAATGTAATTTTATAAGTCCTTCCTATGAACTATTTCCACAAATGGTTATATTACTTAAGCAATATTTAACATACGAAATTAAAATTAATCATGGAGGAATTTGAGAAATGACTAAATTTTTCTGATAATATGCTTGTTTTATAAATCACAGCACTGAAGGTCTATCATTATACTATTTAATTCTGTCATTCTTTCAAAATTCAAATGTGTCAAATCAAATCAAAAAGTCAAATATTCTTCAGTTCATATTGTTTTTTAGAGAGTGTGGTGATATTATTTTACCCATATAAGGGAATTATTCAAATTCTTAAGGTGGTATTTTCATATGTGTATCATTAAGTGATATCTAGGTATTTTATTTTAAGGAGAAAAAACTCACAATGCAGTAGAATAGACCATAAGTTGGAGAGATCCGGATTCGCATCACGAATCTGTATTTAACTAGCTGTGCCTGCTCATGCAAACACCTTAACTACCCTTGGTCTGTTTTCTCATTGCTTTTAATGACAGAGTACTCTCTAAGATGACTTTCTGCTGAGATTCTTTTATTCTCTACCTCCATGGGATATGCCTTTTCGATAATCACCTGAGGATAAGTCAATTTCACTGTAAGATAATCACATTCATTTTAACAGATACACAGAAGTGGTGCATGAATGTAATGCAGTGACAAAACATTAAAATAAAAAAGCTAGTTTCCAGAGATTTGAGCGCCCTGTAGGGAATCTTGCCAGAGAGGCAATATTGCATATTTTTGTTATGAGACAAGCAAGTAAGTAAACATTCCATTATACCTCAGCTGCTTCATTTACTCCACAATAGTTTAATAGATCCTATTCAGAAAAAAAAGAGTGCTTGAGTGAGCATGACATTTTCAGTCCTAGAACATGTAGTTGGACAATCTGGAAGACATATGAATAAAATTAACATTTGCCATAAATCAAACATGCCTTTTTTAAATGCCAGGGAAAATTATATTATTCACCCATTGTGAGATAACAAAAACAATTCCAAACTAATCAGAAGAATAATAATTTTATATAAAAATATAGCACTAACAGTAATTAAATTTTAAATTTTTAGTATAAATTATACACAACGTAAGAAATATAAATAATATCTCTGGGTTTAAAATAATAATTGTAGTTATTTGTATGTGAATACTCAAGTGTTTAAAAATACTATAATAGTGGACGTATAATAGGGTAAGCATGGGAATGGCCAAAGATTTAAGATATCTGCTTTAGATCTGAAGAAATATTACTCAATGTTTTTTGATGTACCAAGGAGTTCCTATGCACTTTCAGTATATCATGTCATTTAATATTTCAGGAGTGTTATGTGGTAGGTTCAGTTATTGTTATAAATTTAGAGATAAGGAGACAAAAACCCGGAGAGGTTAAGATATTTGCCTGAAGTCACAAAGCTAGTAGTGATGGAAATGAAATTAAGATGGGTGAACAATACTTACCTGGCAGGGGAAATACCATGATCACGAAGATGGGTGAACAAAAACCTCTTACACTTTTAGTTGAACATAAATGTCTTTTCAAAACATAATAATCTAACAGTACCTATTAAAATAAAAATTAATACACTGTTGAGAAATTAGTTTAACAATACATTATAACACCATTCAGTTTAAGGTTATTTACTAAAGCTGTGTTTATAACATTAAACATAAAATGATACAAAAAGACATAATGTGTATATTGATTATTGGGAAATTATTTGTTACATTCATATGATAGAATAAAATACTCATACAATTGATTTTCAAATTACTGAAAAAGCAAATATGATATATGAATATGATGTATATATACACAGACATGGAGAAATATATATATACAGTATATAAATATTATATATATACTTTTGTTTAAAATTTATGAAAAGATGCACCTTAAAACTTTAATAGTGGCTATATCAATGAGGTGGTAAACTGGGGTCTAGAAGAAACACTGATTTTTCTTTAGAAATTTTTAATTGAACCATAATAAAAATTTGGAAATAATCTATGCTGATTTATAAAATGAACCCTATTTTTTAATACAGTTAAATACCAAGAATATTTTATGAGTGCCTACTACATAGAAAATATTATTCTAATTTCTATGTGTGTTAGGAATATAAAACAAAAGGAAACAAAAATAGCCACTTATATTCAGATTCTGGAAAAGATAATAAACATATTCTTTAAAAGCTTACACAAATTTTCAAAAAGTCCAGGACATTTGCAGATGCTAACAATGGAAAGTAAGATTCAATTGAAGTGGTAAGAAATTAAGAAACACAAAGAATAAATTGTGAAGCTTTACTATATCTGTGTTTGGTTTACAGATGGAGAAAATAGAAAGGGGACAGAGAATATTCTTTTAAAAAATGGCTGAGAATACTATGAAATTGATTGAAAACATGAAACTTTACATTCAAAAAAAAAAGCCACCCCCCAAAAAAGTTGTAAATTAGAAAATACCTACTATTCACAGAAACACAGTACAGTGAAATTGCAAAAGAACACAAAGATCTTACATGTAGTCGGATAGAAAGAAAAATAAAAAACTGAAGAAGAAAATGGTAAACTAGAAGTCAAATATAAACCAATGTTGATTTTAATCTAAAGAAGCAATGATAATGGGCAATTTAAGTGGTAAATATAAATATAGAGGAAAAATATTGGGAAAATATCATAAAATGATTGCAAATATCCTCAGTTCTAATATCTTTTGTAAGAAGGTTGAAACAATCATAAATTTCAATGCTTTGAAACTTGTTAAATATTAAAAGAAATCATTAAAATATTTGAAATAGACAAAACCTGTCAATACTATTAGAAAAAGAAAACAACGGAATTTTTTTTAATTCCAAAGAATTGGAAGAGGTAGAAAAAAATGATTTTTTTCTGGTGGAAATTAAGGGTTTGTAATGTTTTTAATTGTTTCTTGAATATGAAAAATCCTTCTGTCATAAAATATTTAGTTATTGAAAGTGTGGCATTCCTCCTTATAACATTCTTCTTCTCTTAATGTTGCTAGGTCTCAGTAAGAGTGTAAAACAGGTTGACGCTTGTTTTCCTAATATTCCACCTCCTTTACTTACAAACTCTTACATTGTTGGGGTGTATGCATTGTTGTGCCTAGTTAAAAGCCAAGGTTTTCCAGAAACTCATTAAAATGAGTGGCCAAGAAAATATATGTAAAATGCACCAAGCGATTAGTATTCCAGGAAAGCGTTACAAAGCACATTAACTGAGTTGGTAAGTCTACATATTGGGGCCTTTTGAGGGACTCTTGTTTCCTTCTTTGGAACCTAGAGACTATGGTAGAGCTTCGGTAGCAATGCTATGATTATAAAACCATCTTGTGAAAGGAATCCACATTCTTAAGATGAAAGAACTGAAAGGCAGAAGGAATCAGGCACAAGGATGGTTACTTGGAGCCCCCACCCAGGCAATCTTGCACTGGCTCTGGGACTTTTATATTTTGTGAAAGAAAAACAAACCTCTACCTGTTTAAGCCACTTTCATTTTATGTCCCTGTTAATATTAGCAAATGTAATTTTAAAACACAAACACACACACACACACAAACACACACACACACACGCACACACACACACATATATATACACATGCTGTTTGAGGTTTTCATGTTTTATCTGTGATGTTTATACTAGGTTAGATGGCTATATTTATATTTATAAGTATTTTAAATATTTATAAACTTTTCTATTTAAGTTTTTATTGTTTTAAATTGCACAATTCTTAATCCATCAAATGGATTTTAATAGCACCCTCCTTAATTATCCCAATACATTTTTCAATACATTTTAATGTCAAATTTTAGTATATCAACCAAATATGAACAGTTAATATCAATCAAAAAAGGCCAAGGTTTTTCTTCACAGATCTTTAACAGCATACACAGACCTCTTACTGATATATACATATATATATATATGTAATCTTCCTATAATAATAATGTTTTATAAAATCCATGATCATTGATGTGATGTTTTTCTGATTATGATTTTATTCATGTTTTCACTAAGAGCTATATCTTACATGGTTCCATGAGCGGTTAATGTTTTATTTATTCTTGTGATATGAGTAATAACATACCATGGTCTTAATTACCATGATTAGCCTGTAGCCAACTAACCTGTTTGTTTAGGTATAAATTCACTATCACAAATCTTAGCTATAACAATCATTATCGAAGATACACTGTAGAAAAGATACACTCTAGAAGTGGTTGCAGCAAAAGCTAGCAGTGGCTCAGACCATGGGAATGGCAGTGGACATAAAGGACAAATGTCTAGATTCTAGATATGCACATTGTTCTCTCATAATAACTATCAGCTAAGAACTTTTGCCATAATGCCTTTCAGATTATATTGCTCTTTAGACAACTCTTCGGTTTTGTTTTTTGTTTTTCTGATATAATAGCATTCTCACCCAATAGCATACACTACGTAAATATGCCATAAGAAGTAATATTTCAACACCATGGCACCAGGCAGAGACACACCCTCTAAGTTACTTGACACAACAGTTTCTAGTTACAAAATGTCCTATGGAACAATTTGGAACTGTTCCATGTTTAGATGAACCACTATATTTATATGCCAAGAAATAAGAAGGTATGCGTCGAATCTTCTACAAGTCTTTATAATTTAAATGTGCTTTTCCCCAAGTGTTTTGTAACTCACTCATGTTAGCTTATTTTGGCTTTAAAGGTATTTTTCTTCTGTGTTATAACTTTACATTTATTACAACTTTGTTTTTAAAGGCTGAGGGAAAGATACGCATAGCCCCTGAAGTATTACCTCCACCTCCCTTTAAAGAGATTCCTTCACATCTGACCTATACTACTCACTGCCCACTATCAATTGATCACTTCTTCCTGTGGAAAATGCAATGAGCCATATATAATGCACTTGAGGGTATAAGCACTGACCATCTTCCTCCGTCTCCAGGATCCTACCCATTATTGCCTTGACTGAGCTTTGTCTCTGCAGCTGTCATTGCTTCTGCCTAGCCTTAGCTCATTCTTATTTATTTTCCTTCATTATTGTGAGGAAAAAAAACGACCTCTCTTCCCAAGGCTCTTCTTAGCATACAACCCACTAACGGTCATTCTCAAGTCTTGGAATATGCTGTAAATCCATATACCTCAAGGTTTATTTGGAGATGTAATGACCTTGCACTCATAAAAAGCATATAGCATGTGGTTACTAGGTGTTCCATTGGTAAACTGACACAAAATTGGTGGCTGACACAAAATTAAAGTAAAAGGAATTTTCTTCTCATTTTAACG
This sequence comes from Indri indri, assembly GCA_004363605.1. Lineage (NCBI taxonomy): Eukaryota > Metazoa > Chordata > Mammalia > Primates > Indriidae > Indri > Indri indri. The sequence goes on along the minus strand of RJWJ010036511.1, from coordinate 457 downwards.
CTATGAATAAAGTTATTTAAAAGTTACGGAGCACTCTCTCCCGGGGTACAGGAGCCCAGCACTGGCATTCGCACAAACCCCGCCAGTGAGCGCCTCCCTAAATTTTGTACCCTGGGTGCCTAGTTTGCCTCACCCTAGTCAAGTCCTGCCTTTTCCATTAATCCTTCTCTTATTCTTAATTATTGTCTCCATTATCTTTTGTACACTAAAAATACATGCTTCTTTAGCTTTTTTCTCCTCTACCATATGTAGAAGCATACATTAGGACTAACACTGGACTTGAGAGCACTGTTGTCTGGCTCCAATGCTTGACTTCACTCTTACCCAAAGTACCAGCAGGGGCAAATTGCTTAACATAAGTATGCCTTGGTCCTCTCATCTGTAAATTTAGAATAATAATGTTCTTAAAACATTAGTCTGTAGCAAATGTTAAAGTACTAACACACTTTTTAAAAGA
>RJWJ010036510.1:0-16057 GCA_004363605.1 Indri indri | reverse complement strand
TCTTTAGTATTTCCTGGAACCTCACCTTATGCATTTTCCCCTTACCTTTTATTTGCAGATCTGTCTATAGCAGTACAGAAATTTTCCCAGTCACTACAAGATTTTCAGTTTGAATGTATTGGCGATGCTGAAACAGATGACGAAATTAGTATTGGTGAGTACTGACGTTCTTCATCATCCTAAATAATAATTTTAAAAGTCCTATTTCTGCTATTTATTTCATTGAAATCAAGCAGACTCACACGCCCAAATAATAAACATCTAAAATATATTCTGACTTTGATAGAACTATATATAGGGTGATTTGGGGTTTCTGTGAAAGAGAATATTAGAAATTGTTTTTAAATTGAAGCTCTATGGGTTTTTTCCATAAGGAAATTTCTTAATCATTCTATTACTCAAGTCGGCCCTGTTTTGAATTATTCATTCAAACAAATATATATTGGACATGTACTATTAAGTGTACCAGGTACTTGTTTCAAGAATTATCTTTTTTTCTTAATACTGATTTTTTTTTTTTAACTTCAACTTTTGTTTATAAAGAAAAAAAGAAAAATCAGTTGTGATGCCCTAAACCAGCATTCTTGCAGGACACAGAGCATTGCGAGGGACTAGGAGACTCTAGCCCTCATCTGGCTTTGCTACAGTAGGTTAGCCATTCAACCCTGGGGAAAGCAGGCCCCTTTCTGAATCAGATGGTTTCATTTCCCATAAAATAAAGAGGTTGGGTTATGTGATCTCTGAAGTTTTATCCATATCTGAATTTTTACTGTTCGAAGAACAGATTCATGTAGCCTTCTACCCCCCACCTTCTAAAGATGCCCACTTGCCAGTTTACAGATGGGAGGTCCATTTGCAGGCTGGATTAGAGAAGTGTCACTAATCAAAACAGTATGTAAAATACGTGTGTACACTTTAGAGAATAACACTAAGTGTACCCACCTTCCAGGTATAAAAATATAGTATTATGAGTAATTGGAACAGTGATTTCCAAACTTTAATGCATTTATGAAACACCTGGAGATCTTATTAAATGCAGATTCTATTCAGTAGGTTTTGGGTAGAGTGTAAGATTCTGCGTCTCTGACAGACTGGAACGTGATGTCCATGCTGCGGGCCCATGGACCACACTCTGAGGAGCAGGGACTTACAGTCCCCTGCATGCCTCTCCACAATCAGTCCTCTCCTGCCTCTGCCCTTTCTCTTTCTTCTATAGTTTTACCGGTTATGTCTGTATTTCTAAATGATACATTTTGTTCGTTTTGAAAACCTAAGTAGCGAGTCCAGGCCTAGCTGTGAAAGGAAAGGGCAACATTATCCCCCGAAAGGAGGGCTCTCAGGAGAAGTTAAGCTGAATGAGTTTCTGATTCATCGTGTGGCTGTTGCACACCTCCATTTATAAGCACTCCTGGGGAAATCGCTGAGCAGAGGGCAGTCCTTAGACACGCTGTTTCTGCATATGGCGTTTACGGTGTGTATACATTGTTAGGGTTAAGCTGGCAATCTTTCCGAGGAGATATATACCAACTGGTCACTTTCTTTGATCGCTTTTTGAGGTGTGTTAGTTAATCTGAGAGAGTGTGGGAGTGGCTGGTCTCCTTCTGCCCTCAGTTCTATGATGACAGGTGGCCCAGATGTGCCTGTCAGTGGGCTGAGGTATAGTTAGGGAGCCTCTAGGAAGAAGGGAGAGCCCTGCCATATGGACGTCAGCAGTGTGACTTCTTCCTCGTCACAGGACGCAAGGCAAAGGGCAGCTGTAGTGATCATGCACCACTAACGTTGGCAACAATAGTTGTCATTTTGCTTGTCACTTCTTAACTTTTGTGTCATAAATATCTGGTCCCCAGCATAGGTTTTGTAATACACACTTAGCCAGATAAAAGCTTAGATTATATTACTAAAATACAAATATATTAGCATTATTATTTAGAAAAATAAGGCGTATATGTTTATATAACAATTATTTTCCGTTAGTCACAAAAGTATAAATTCCACGAAGACAGAGACCAGATCTGACTTTTCTTTCTTTTTCTTTTTCTTTCTTTCTTCCTTACTGTGTTAGCCTTAGTACTTGACCCAGAGCCTGACTAGTAATAGACCTTCTGTTGTTGAATAAATGACATAATTTTCCTTATAAACTTTAATTTTTTTCTGCTTATGTGCATGTGTTCTGATAGAACGATACATATAATTTGGCATTTTTTCTTTGGAAAGAGGATTATAACAAATACTTCTGGGTTTTCACAGCTATTATAATTTTAATGGTTTCATGACTTTATTCTATCAGGTTCAGATACACGAATTTATGAAATAATCTCTATAGTACATTCAGGTTGCTTCTGGTTGTTACTGTTTAAGAGTACAGTAAATATCTTTCCGTAGATTTCTTTTAATTACCGTTAAGTCTCCTACTTAAAATACCTCTTGAAGTCACACATGTGTGTACTGACTGCAGACACAGCGTTTTTAATTACTATGCTATGTGGCCTTCTAGGCAGATGTTAGGTAATTTCCCTAGGTTGCGGTGAACTTGATATCTCAACAGTGGTCTGTTTGACTCTTTCCACTTTGGCTAAATGAAGATTGTTCTGTGGCTCTTGCAGATTAGATTTGAAAGGTGTGAATTGATCGGTAGGTGAAGGCTTATAGGCAATGAATATTAAATTTGAATGCTTTAAGTGTTTTGAGAAATTATAGATGAATAACATTTATACACAGGGGTACATCTAATGTTACTTGCTACTTTTAAATCGGGAGACTTAACACTTTTGTACTGGGAATCTGATTTAAATATCAATGCTTTGTTAGGAAAACTTAGAGCAGAACAATTTAGAAACATAAGTTATTTCTGGAACAACTAATGTAAAAATATAAATGTGTTCCCATATCCTAATCATCCAACACTTTTTACCATTACCTGAGCCCCCAAATACATTGTAAACAATTACAAATAAATTATGCAGATAATAAATATTAGAATATTATTAGATATTATAAATAGATAAATATTAGAATATTAGAATATTATTCCTGACATCGAGGATTATGAGAATATCCTAAGCTGTTCTGCCAAGGGCAGTGAGTGGGGAAATGTATCCCTGAGACTAATGCACGTGGCTGGCGTCGTTGGAGCACAAGGCTGATGCTTACCACCTTCACCAGCTTCAGTTCTACACAGAAAGGTGCAAAGTTTCAGCTGTTACTACATTACCCTGTTGAAGCCTGTGTTTCAGCTGCTTTGTTATTCTCTGCTGTAATGAAAGAGGAATGAAGTTGGGACAGCTGTGACTCTCAGTGTTGACTGATAGCCACAGCTAGTGGCCAGAATAATTTTATTACCAATGACATCACTGCGAAATAACATGACTTACAAAAATGGTTGTCTTTTGTGAGTGAGTCATGTCAGCACAAAATGACTTATAAAGTCAAGACATGGGCAGCTCTCTGTGTGTAAGGTATGGTGGAGGGAACGGGCAGGAGGGCAGGAGGAAGACGACATCTGCTTTCAGCGTGCTTCTGGTGGAAGAGGATGAAAAGCAGATTTTGAGCAAAGTAAGGAAAAGAAGGTGGTGTTACTGTATCAACAGAATTGCCTAATTAGTGGAAGCAGTTCTGGGAGTTCGTCTGATGCGTAGGCCTGTGTCTGGCCTGTGCATCTGCCCTCCTCTTCAGCTGTCCCCTGTGCCCCCACCCTTTTGGCCTTGTGCTTGCTTGGTTTTTTGTTTTGCTTTGTTTTTTGTGCCACTGACACATTGCCGGCTTGGAAGGAAGCAAAATGGGATTAGTTGTCTGGGATCCAGGGGGAATTCCTGTGGCCCAGAGAGCCAGTCAGTTGTTTACAGGACCGAAATCCTAAGCAGGACGGTGTCCTACACTCTTAACCCCTCCCTTTCCATCCAAGAGCAGCAAGAAACCATTGCTCCTCCCCTCGCTAAGGATGAACGAGTTGCAGGTGAGCTTTGGCTAGTTCCCTTTCATCTGCCCACTGCAGTGCTGGATGAGTGGGGAGAAGCCTGTAAGTCCACTTCACTTCCCACAGCTGTATTAACTTTTTAATGGCTTAGGTTTTTTGAACTGAGTAAAGACCTTGAGTTAGGAGTATAGTGTTGGACCCTTGCGGCTTGAAAATTGGTGATGGAGGGGAGGGAAATGACTACATAGGTCCAATCTTCCTATCAAATAATGTATTTATAGGGTTAGACTAGATACAAAATATACCATTATTTAACTATAATTACACAGGAATATGTATATAAATGCAAAAACACAATGCCCACTGCGTCTGTCCTGGTATACATACATGCGTGGAAATTGATAACGTTCCAACAGGAATTACGTGCCCAGCCTTAACACCTGACAAGGAGGAAATAAAAGGCTGTCTGTGCAGAAACTAAAATCCTGTTCTTTTAAAAACACTGTTTACAGTGGTTTAGTTCAAAGATGGAAGTTCAAAGATATTGCAGTGAATCTGTCTATGAGACAAGTTGTTTTGCTAGGTTAATTTAGCGTATTAGAGCATAGCATAATAAAAGGCTGTAAATCTTACTGTATCACTTCAGAATTTATATCCATCCCAGAGCTGGAGTGTGCAAGTTACTCCACTTTGTTCCTGTACTTAGTGCCTATAATTTGAAATCATTTTTAATCAAAGTCTTAAAAGAAGTCTACGTTTTAAAATTCAAATATTATTAGTCAAACTGACCTAGTGCCAATAAAAATATTAGTCATGAATATGAGGCAAAGGCTAGTCATGCTATGTAATCTTGGAAACCATCGGAAAGCCCAGTTGCAGTTGTGTATAAACAGCTTGATTAGTGATATTGCATAATGGCCTAGCCTCTCAGGAAAGTCTTTGACAATATGAGCTTTGCACTCAAGAGATTAAACATTTACCAAGAAGGAGAGTCCATTTGCTAGTGAATATTTTAGGGGTGACTTCATTCCTTTAGACACACCTAAACAAAAAATTCCAGTGGTAGAGATAGGCAACACACTACCACTTGTCCACTAAGGCAGTGGTCGCCAACCTTTTCGGCACTAGGCACCAGTTTCATGGAAGACGGTTTTTTCATGGTTGGGGTGTGGGGCGGGAGGATGTGGAGGCAGAACTCGGGCAGTGATGCCAGCAATGAGGAGCGGCCGTAAATACAGATGAAGCTTCGCTGGCTCACACACCGCTCACCTCCTGCTCTGAGGCCCAGTTCCTGAGTTTCATGGAAGATAATTCTTCCACAGGGGTGTGTGGGGTATGGTGGGGTGGAGCTCAGGCTGTGATTTGCTGCCTGGTTCGTAACAGGCTATGGACTGGCATCCCGCCTGGGCCCAAGGGTTGGGGACCACAGCGCTAAGGTAATAGCTCCAAACTCTGAGTGGAGAAATGAAGCAATCAGTTAGGTAGTTCAGATCAAAATATATTTTATAACAGTCACCTGGCTGTTAGTATTTTTGACATAACTAGTATATTGCTGTTCCCTCTGTTTGGAATGCAGATACGCGGACATAGCAACGAGAATCGTTATGTGCTTAATCATTATGTGGCATGAAGAGCTTGTTACATTTTTTAAAATAAACTCTTATGGAAATGTATGTACAAATTGTATATGTACCCATTGGTGGATGAGAGCTAGAACCTGAACCAGGCTTTGTACACAGGTGTTGGCTGGGGTGCTCCCGACATTTTTTATTCTTTCCTGTTCTGTCTTTAGGAGAATATGTTTAAAGGTGAGGCTACAGGAGACAAGTTTAAAATAGTGACAGTTCAAATCACAGGAACTTTATTGTGTCTTCCTGTGCTGGCAGTGCTTTGCCTGGGTGCACGTATTTGTTGTTTGATTACCTCTCAATGGCTGGGTGTGCTTCAGTGAGATACAGTGGTGGAGTGACTCACCTTGTTCTATCGACAGAAGGTGAGAGTGATTTTTCATGCCTGCTCTCAGGGTGTCAAGTAGAAGAAATTTTTCAAGGGACTGGTTGGAAAAACTTCAGTTTCTTTCCTAGAAGAGTGACTATGGGAAAAATGCATACAGTCTTTTCCAAATCTGCTGTCTTTGAGGATGCATCTGTTAGGTAAAATGGAAAGGTAATATTTGATCCTGTTTTCCCAGTGAAAAATAGAGTATAGTCTAGGGTGGGAGGTCTGGCAGAGTTTGCTTTGTGTATTTTGAAGGGAATCCTACATAGCGTAGAAACACATTGAAAGATAGTAACCTGTGTTTCAAGTTAAAATCATAACTGGTATATTATAAATCCAGGAAATCCACTTAAAAGATTACTAATAATTTTAGTTTTAAAAATACCCACTTTCTTCTTCAGCTGAAACTAATAAAGTGATACTATCAAGCAGTTAAATTATTGAAAATACTTCTGTGAAAATTTTCTTCAGAATTTGGTTGTGACCTGAAAATACTCATTCATACAATTTGCTGTTAATATTTGTCTAAGGATATTTTGATATATAAGGTAAAGCTGTCGTGGCCATGCAAGTCTTCTTTTGCATTTCTTGGGAAAAAGTTTGTAAACCAAAGGCAATGCCATTATCAACCACAACTGAACGCTTCTAAAAGAGACCTGTGATATTTTATTAAATTCAAGGAAGCAAATTACCTTCTCTTTTGCTAAATCAAAAGAATATCCATCTTTTACAGACCCTGATTACAACCCACTTAAATGTGGTTATATAAAACAGGAAGTGCTTTATTAACGTGGAACATTTCTAAATGCCTAAATTGTTTATACCAATAACATTTTCTTTTGAACTCTGCAGAGGAAGCATATTTTACTTTTTAATAGCTCTCAGTTGGACAATTGAATTATTGTTTTCCTTTTTTTTTTTTTTAAACCACCCTTATTTTTGCACCCACACAGAAACCACCCACAATTAAGGATTGAAACAGCTGGGAAAGTTGCACATTTCAGGTGACGTTCGTCTCTTAAAGAAAACATGCTACTTGAGAGAGATGCTTTTGTCATATTAGTTTTGTATTTTAAAGCACATTATTTGATTTAATTTGAAATTCAAAAGGCTTAGATTTTTAGATCTCAGGCTTTGATGAAAAACAATAATCCGAAAACTTGTCATGTCACAAGCCTGGACAAATCTGTCTTTTAACTTATTGATATACATGAATCCCCTGAAATCTCTTTTCTTTTTTTGTGATTTTGTTCTGCTAAACAAAAAGTTGTTCAGTCTTTTTCACAGAGAGCCCGCTCTCTTATCTCCTGCAGCAAATTGTATGCCCTCTGAGGTCAGAAAGTTTTACTCACATTTCTGTTCTTGCATAGTACTTTAGAGCTTTATTTGGAGGCTTGATAAATATTTGTTGAGTGAATAGCCCCTCCTGCAAAACCTATTTAACTTTTACAGAAACAAATCATAAGGTACATAAATAGAATTTTAGAAATAAAACAGAATTTTTAAATTTTATAAAATATAGAATAAAATAGAATTTTTTAACTTTATTAAAGATAAAATATGTACTTATTTGGCTATATCCACTTTTATTCTTTTCAGTGTGATAATCTAAATTTTGAGAGGAATATTTTTTATATATTTGCATGTATACGTACACATATAATTTTGCATCTACTTGATAATCATTTAGAACAAATTTCTTAATATTTATAAATATTAAAATAAATTTCAAACCAGAGTTAATAATTTTTTTCTATTCTTTAATTTATTCAGTGTTGGTTGCCTACCTGTTATGTGACAAGAGCTGTGCTTACAAAAAGGGTAATCAAAGCTTTTGCCCTCAAGGAATATAAAGACTAAAAGGATAAGGTAGTAACAATACCCCTCTTTTAAAATAACATGACTTTTAAAAAAGGCTTATTATAGGGGGTGGATAGGGAATGAAGGAGAACTTTTATGTATGGTTAATGACTTACGATAGGTCAAAAATAATCTCAACAAACTGATTAGACAGTGAAATAAATGCTACGGCCCACCCTAACTTGGGATGCAGGAATATACAGTTGATCCTAATTATTTGCAAGTTCTGTATTTGTGAATTCCTGTGCTCTCAAATTAATTGGTAACCCCCAAATCAATACTCCTGGACTGGCACTTTTATGGACTTGTGCAGGGTGACAGCAAAGCTGAGCCACCCCACCTACCCAGCACAGACTGTAGGAAGCAGGTGGAGTGGGCCAGCCCTAACTTATTGAAGACTAGTAACAGGATAGAGTTTTGTTCTTCTGTAAGAGCAATATGCTAAAGTGAAAGGACGAAAGGACAACGACAGGGATTAGAGTCAGAAACCCGCCTTGTAGCTTTCTCCTGCCACTCTTTAAACCTGTCTGTGCCTGCATTTCCTGTCTGTAAAACTCATTTATTCAGTAAATACTCAAGTCTCAACTGGGCTGCTGTGAGTGGCTTAGGTAGTTTATATTTTCATTGGGGACACCAACATTAAACAACCAATTACAGCTAAGTCACAATTGTGTTGAATGCTATAAAAGCAAAGTATATTGTGGTAAGAAGAACATATTCAGGATAGACCAGGCCTAGCTGGGTGCCTGTTGGCAAACATCAGGCACCAGAAAAGTAAGCGGTGGCCCCTGTGGGTGTTATGTGCATAGTTTGTGCTTCTGTTAATTGGAAAAAGGTCAATGGTCATATGTCATTTCTCAATGTTCAGCCTGCTGGCCCCATTTCGTATTTTCCTGGTTTGCTTTGTGAGGTTTATCCACACACATTACAGCTCACATTGCATTGTGTATTGTGACACAGTTTTCTTGGAGTGGAATCGTTTATATCTTTCTGTGTGGGAGCTGCATCTCTCTAGTTCTAGGATCATTCTCTTACCTTCTTTATATACATGTAGGGGTAGGGAGGAACAATGTGAGCTGGTTATTTTTTTTTGAATGAACAGAAAAATGCTACTTCTGTCATAGAAATATTGGCCTGGTTTCCTAGAGTTCCAAATTTAGTATATTGTAGTAGGAAGAGACCTTGGCAAGCATGGGAGCCAATGCTGTCATTTTCTTTTACACCCAGAAGTGAAATGATTTTCTGAATTTGCACAGGTTCTAGAAGTTTAATCACCACCTCCCAGGACATGAACTTTGACTTTGGGTTTACATCATTCATTCAATAAATGCGTATTGAGCACCTGGGATCTGTCAGGTACCATGTTGGGTGATGAAGACACATAAGTATGCCAAACGGAAAAAAACCCTCCCCAATGGGGTTTGCCTACTTGCCACAGGAGTTAGATGATAAAAACACATAAGATTATATTAACTTAGGCTGTGATACATGCTGTAAAGATACAAAAAGAGTGAAAATTGTTTAAATTTTGTCTGTAATATTTTTAAAATATAGGTGTCTGTAATTTCCAGATATTAGTGTTACAGCAAACTGCCTATAACATGAACATTGTTTTATCTTCCAGTCCCTGTGTAATCAAATTTACACGACCCCATAGACATTGACCTATTTCTGGATGTGTTTGAAACCACTTGGTGCAAAAGGAGTAAATACTTCTGAGGCATGCTGGCTGTACGAGTGCTAGATTTCTTCTGAAGTATTTAGAACACTGGAGAATTTTCCCAGTTCTCTGTTCATCTTCCTGCTCTGGGTTTCTTTCATTGTGTGAGCATACTTAGTCTGATTGTGCACTTGCATTTTCATTGCCTTGATATTTGCAATATTGAAGAAAGCTAGGAAGTTATATTCTCTTAGTCGTAGTATAAGGATTAAGAGCCAAAGAATATTATAGAAGGCTTTGCTGTATAGTCTAGAGTGTAATTTGCAGGTACTTGGGAGACACTCAAGGCTTTTGATTGAAGTTGCCCTTTAGAAGGTTTACTCTGACATCTGTATATGTGATGAATTATAGCATGGAAGTCTTTGCCAGTTCACAATGAATCAGAGATTACCCTCATCATCAAATTCTTTATGAACCAAAAGAATACTTTTCTAAATGTGAACGAAATAATAAAAATATAATTTCAATTTGGACATGAAATGTTTGGACGAGAAAAGCAATAGGCCTGGAGATTGTGTCTGAAATAAGTGAGCTAGGAGGTAGGACATGGACACTCAGAAGTTAATAGAACTCACTGGCAAAAAGTAAGGACAAACATACAAGGAATGAAGAAGAGATTTGGGGGAGGGGAAAGGAAAAAGAATATAGGAGAAGTGGGAAAACAGGAATACAGTTGAATAATAGGTCTAAAAAAGAGTAAAAGAAACATTTGCCTTGGATAGTTGTCTAGGACTATGTGTCCCAAAAAAATAAAAGTGCTAATTTGGAGTCATTTCTTTGTCAAGGATAGAATTCAGGATAGTTGCTGAATCGTGATTCAGGGGGCTGTGGAGGGAAGAGATTTGAGGTCATACTTGATTCTTGGGACTCAGAGTTAATGTCTCTGAGGGCTGAGAGTAGTATTTCTGACATTAAAATACAGATGAGCTTCAAGCAAGGAAGTAGAGATGATCCTTACAAATCTTATTAAAATATACACTGTTTCCTACTTAAATGTAGTTTGAACCTTTAATTCCCCACATAAAGCATGCATTTTATTTTATTCCCAAAGTTAGGAGTTGCCAGACTGCCTAGCATCAGAATCAACTGTGGGGAGCCTTAAAAAATTCAATTCCTGGGCTCCAGCCTAGACCTGAACTAAGGTGGACTCCCCTGGGTGGGGGCCCTGGGAGCTGTTAATTTCATGGAGATCCTTAGTATCTGATGCAGCCTGTGCAAAACCGCTACTTTAAATAATAAACTTGTGGCTTATGCAGAGGGAGGCACAGTTGGGGAGGGTGTTGTTTTAGTTTGTGCCAGAGGTGTAGACTTTTTGCATCGTCAGATCCCTCATGCCCAGAGTTGTGCCAGTGGAGCCATCAAAGCTGTAGATGCTGTGTGTTTGTAGGGAAACCTGGTCATTTCTTGACACTTCGTCCTTCACCGCCTGAGAAAAGGTTTTGTTTTAAGCATGTCCTTAGAATAAGAGATGATTTTCATGGGCTAGTGTAGATGCTGTGCACATTTCCCAGGGATGAAAAAGAAATCAGCTTTTCAAATTAAAATGATATTCAAGGTGTGACTTAGTTCATACTGATGTAGACTTTGGATTCTATGGAATTCTCTACTAGTAATAAGTGTCTTCTGACTGCAAAGAACATCAGCGGTAATTTAGTACATGCAAACATGAATCAAATCTTCTTGTGCACTTATTATGCTTACTAAATATAAGGGGGGCAAAAAATAACTTACCATGTAATTGCTAAGGAGAACGTGTTGAGTGCTTTAGGTATGCTAAGGACAAAAGTGCTGTGAGAAGCACTGTACATCAGAAGTTGCCCAATTAGAGCAGGTTATTTGAACTGGGTCCTAATGGTTAGGTAAGATGCAGCTAAGAAATACAGGTAAAGGAGAAACATGGAAATGGGAAGTTACAGGAATGTGTAGTAGTTTGAAAGTGTAACATTGGACATTAAAAATAGTAGCGTCTTGTACTAAGATACTTTGAAATGTACCTTATGGCCATATCACAGAGGCCTCAACTCATTTGCAGTATGGAGTTTGGACTTTATTTACCCATTCAAGGATTTTGAGTTGGACAATGACATGATCAAGGTTGACCTCTAGGAATTTTGTTCTGGCATTAATATATACGATGAGTTAGAGCCACAGAAGCTGGAAAACTAATGTTCTATTACAGCAAAGATGAAGTGAGATCCTTATATGGGTACGTAAGAAGGGTAGAGGAGAGACAGCAGCAGCATTTGGTGATTGGATGTATGGAAGGAAGGACTGAAGATAATTCACGACTGAAGTTACTAGGAAAATGGTGTTTTGAACATATTTATGTGTTCTTATGTGGCCAGGGTATCTAGGAGTGGAACAGAATTGTGAATTAAGTTTTGACAGATGTTAAGTTTGAGATTCATACAAAATCCCTAGTATAAATTCCGGGAAGCTACTTTAATTTGTTAAATTTAGCATGGTGAGTTGGGGCTATGCCCAGAGTCGTAGGAAAGTGTATTAATTTCAGGTGAGCTAATTTGGGTTCAAAGTTTAGCTCTGCAGGTCATTAGTTCTGATTGTGCTTATTATTTAACCCATATACTTCAATTTCCCCATCTGAAAAATTCAGAGAATGGTGATTTGGGTATTTTACATGTGACTTCCTTATAGGATACTGTGAACATTAAAGAGCTTTGCACAGTGCTAGCACCTGTATCAAATAAATCTCCTTTTCCTTCCCCCACCCCTGTGTCTTCCTGCTCCTTGTACCTCATTAGGATAACAGGACCCTTGCTTGGAGTTAGTTTATAAGGCAAGGGGAAGGAGAAACAGCTTTGTGAGAAGAAAGAGTGACAATGGAAATAACTGTGAGAGGGAGGGGAGATTAGAAGCTTAGTGGGGAGTTGTTAGCTTTTGAGAGGAAGAGGGTTTCTTTTCCCAGACTGAAGGCAAGTTGAAGAGAATGAATAGAGATAGTGTCCATCAGAGGGTCTTGAACTTCTCTCACAAGAGCAGGAGGCCAGGCCATCTGGTAAGAGTGAGGGGAAGTTTGGGGCTGGGTTCTTGCGAAAAGAAGAAAATTCTTTTTAGATAGCCACTGTGGGAAATAAGATTAGAAATAAACTAGAGTTGAATGAAAAGATTGCCAAAGAGCAAAAGCAGAGGGGTTAGATAGCTTGAACTTTTAGCGTCTTTGTGGGTGTGCGAATTACAGAGGAGAGGTCACTGGAGGTCAAGAGGTTGTGGAAAAGAGCCCTGGGCAAGGAAGCGGATGTTGAAGCTTCCCTAGGGCGGTGGCAGGGGGCTTGGGTGCTTCAGCCTGTGGAATGTGAAGGAGTGCTGGGAGGGCCATTTCTGATGGCAGGAAGGATGGGGGTGCGGGAGGTGTAAGTGGTTGCTTGTCAGCAACAAATTCCTGATTGTTCCCCTTCAGTCAGGGTACTTGGCGCCTGATTACCCTTCGAGCACAAACAGCTCCGGGACTGTTTGGCTTTAAAGATGATAAGCCTGTTCTTTCCCTCCAGTAACATAGCAGGGTGTAGGCTGGCACTACTTTTTTTTTTTTTTTTTTTTTTTTTTTTCCTCTTGGCAATAATAGTTTGCTGGAAGAGAACAGACTTTGGAATCAAACAGTGAAAATTAAATACCTCCTTCTGTACTTAACTAGCTCTGGGATCATGGGGCAAGCTTTCAAGCTGATGGATTCCTCCTTTTCTCCCACCTGCTTCAGTACCTCATATTACTGTGTGGACATTAAATGAGAGAGTATTTGTATCATTGCTACTTATTGGTAGAGAAACTCCCAAATGGGAGGATTCTCACATTTGGGAAAGTGGTTTCTGATCTGGGGGTTGGTTTGGCTTTGGGGAACAGATTAAACACCACTAAAATAAAACAAGGCAACATCAGAATTGCACAATTTTTCATTTTCATTAGCACATTAGTGTGTTCATGGAAAGAATAAAATATGTGACTCGTAGAGTGTGTTACAACACTGCATTGACAAAATCTCGGTGACAGGTCCTCTCAAGAATTAAGATGAAATTCATTGGAAGTAATAAGATAGTGGAATGAAGTGTAAGGAAAAACCAGCTGGAATCAAGTTTTTGAATTGTGTGAAATTGAAAGGTTGTCCTTTTTGTATTTGCATGTATGCATTTGCCAAAATTTGGCCTTTTGTGAAATACATATATGACATGTACGTAAACCGAGTATGTGTATTAGTATACATACCTGAACTCTCAAATTACCATGTAGTTTGGCAGTTTCAGAGCAGATATCACTAAGAGGTCCTATGCTAGTTCAGGAAAAATATATTAAGGAAAAACCATTAGATATATAGCCTGAAGTTATTTCTGTATATCCACTGCAACTTTCAGCCAGGAGTCATGGTAATTCTACTCAGTTTTCATAGGTAATCCTAACAGTCTGGAGCAGTAGTAGCAGGAATTTTTTACAGGGCAAGTTTCTGGCTTGCAGAAGGTGTCTTTCCTTTTTTGAGTCCTGCTGTTATGACAGTGAGGGTAAAAGAAACCAGACTGAGTATCTAGTTAGACCAGAAGAGAGTGAAAGATTAAAGATTCAAGCACAGGTTCTGAATCTCAGCCTAAATGTGCTGTGGCAGGCAACGTTGGGACCCACGTTGACAGGTCAGATTAAAGTATGGCACAGGTTAGTGCCTGGGGACCCATGAATTGTCAGAACCCAGGGATGGAGGGAGGCTTTGGGAACAGCAGTTGAGAATTTTAAAGGGAGACCAGATTATAGGGCATAATCTCTGCCAAGAGTCTGGGTAGTATGGTTAGAGGATAAACAGGAATGAAAGAAAGCATAAAGAAATCCCTTGGAAGCAAGGGATTCCTTGGAGAACTTGGAGTTCCTTAGTTGTGTCCTGTTTAGAGTCTGGATTGGCGTCTGAGTGCTGGAGGAACCCAACACAGCACAGGTGATGGTAGCAGACAGGTGTGGCGGCAGATACGAGGCTGTCCCTCACTCTATGCAGAGAACCTGGTCAACTTGATAAAGATTTTATTACCATTTTCCTTTGCAGACTATGCATATCTTATTCTTTAATACTTAATTAGGAAATTATTCTATAATATTAAACAGCTTTTTATTACTAAAATGATGTCTAATAAGCTCTTCCAACTTGGTATATCTCATATTTGCCTAAACCAAGTTCCCCTGAATGCATTCCTATACTAGGATGCATTGATAAAATGTAAAAGAAGAATTTAAATGTAAGCTTTCAGGAACCTGGTTTCAAGATGAATCTCTGTTTTTGATTGGTGTTTGGCAATTTAAAAAAAAATCTGACCACAAGGGACATTGTGGAGCACCAGGCTTAGTTACCCCAAAGATAACTAACTCTCCGTGTGTTTCTCCTATGAGACTTTAGCTACCAAGGGGCTGTGAAGTATTAGAAGAGAGACGAGTGCCTCTTGGTACTAGGGTGTATTTGCGTGACCTGCCAGCATTCATCATTGAGCCTGTGACTTTTTTCCGTTGATTTAGGAAGCAATTTATTGGCTTTGCAACTAAGCATCCATGGAACTTGAAGCCACAAATGGAGTGGAAAAATCGTATTTGATGTTGTGGCTCCCGGAAAATAATAACTAGAATTTGTGGTTGCACGTAATGCCAGTATTGCAGAGAGTGGATGGCCGATCAGTGGGGGTATTAATTGCTACCAAAGATACCACACATCTGGTGGGAGAGTTGGTGTCACTTTTAATACCACTCAGTCTGTTCTGCTGACGTGCAATGTATTATTCAGGCATGCCACAAGCTAACTGTGCCTCTTGCCTTGTCTACGAGTGAAATTGTTCCTCAATCAAAACTTTCTGTTGGGTGCTGCAGTCAGTATGCTACCTTTGATCTTTTAAGTATTCAAAAGAATTAAAACCCTCTCTGTGGGAGTTCTTGGCATGAACTGCTGGTGATGTGATGCCCCTTAGCTTATTGTATACTTTTATAGTGTAAGGCTGGGTGTCACTTGGCTGTGTATGTTGATCCTACTCTTATTTTTCGTGGTGTGGCCAGATCTAGAAGGATATGACCAAGTCACCTGCTCTGGCTCCCATCCAAGTTAAGTGTTAATGTTTTAGTGCGTGTCTCCTACTCTTTATGAAAAGTCAATCCAGAAGGATGCTAAGAAAGGGCTTGACAGAGCTTACATCTCCTATCCAAATGGAAAAGTAAGGTTATTATTGGGGCATCATTTGAACTTATAAAATGTAATTGCATTGGTTCAATCTGGCTTTTATAGACTTTTACAGATTTTCATGTTTTCCTTGAGATGTAACAAAGTCTAAATCCTTACTGCTGACCCAGTTCTCTGTGATAGCTTATCACTCTACTAAAGCTTATCACTCTAATAAAGTTGATAATAAAGTGCCGTTGACATAATTGTATATATCATTGAATTTGTGTACTTTTGATTGGGTGTGTATTTATGCCATTTTAAGTTTAAGGAAAGACTTTTGGAAGAAATTTTTAACACAGCATTGTCTGATTATGATATAAATGTTGGTTGGATGCAAGAGACATACTTTCTTATTTCTCACTGTAGTTGTAAAACA
>RJWJ010036509.1:0-16045 GCA_004363605.1 Indri indri | reverse complement strand
CTGTCTCTGTCTCTGTCTCTCTCTCTCATTGACAGCCTCTCCATCTCATAAAGAATGCCAAGATAAATGACATTAGGTGACTTTACATACTGACATCTTCTGACTTACCATACTTGATTTCCTTACTGAGTAGTATCGTACCTGTTTCTAACTCTTCTTCTTGCCCGCACTGTGAGCTATACTTACCAGCAGTTTGTATTGAGAAATCAGAGAGAGTATAATTTGACATCTCTTTTTTCAAAATCTTCCTAATTTGACATGGCAGTGGCTGTGTCTGCCTAAGAAATGGTTTTTAAAATACTATTCCTCCTAAAAATACTTTCACAGCTTTCTCCTTCACCCATCACAACTCACAACTTCAATCCCAGCAAACAGTCAAAAGAAAATAAGTTGAAACTCCTTTCAATTTAAATACCAGAAAATATTTTAGAACAAAAGTTCAGAAGAGTGTTTCTGCAGCACTACTGGAAAATCTAGCCAGGATTTCCTCTGTAAAATCGACCTCCCACCGCCCTCTGCATTCTATCCACATCATTTTGATTTCCTTTGTATGAATCACATTGCCACCAACTTGTCAGTAAGGATGCCCTTAGAACTGAGGCCAGCGATTTTTAAACATCCCTGAATACATTTGGCCAGAAAGAGATGGCAACTGAGGCCCCTGACGATGTCTGCAGTGCCTGAGATGCGCTTGACTACCATTTTTTTATGAGCTTGTATTGCCCTTTCTGTATTAAGAAACCAAAGGGAACGATATTTGTGTTTGCTTCCCAAAAAATGGCAGGAAATTAAGGTACATCTGTCTGAAAAGAAACAGTTTATAGATAGGTAGACAACAGACAGATAGATAACCCACCTGCCCAAAGAGAGTTCCTTGTCCTTCATGGAAATATACAAAGTGATTTTATTTACGTCAGATTAAAATTAAGGTAAAAGATCACAAATCAAGTGCTATAGATATTTTTATTTGAATAGGTACTATTTAATATTAAGGATTATTAACTAATAACGGGGAAAAGAGAGTAGAAAGGTGGTTGTCAGGGTCTGAGGGATGGGGAAAATGAGGGATTTTGGTCAAAGGTACAAAATTTCAGTTATAATATGAATAAATTCAAGTACAATATTTAAAAATTGGGATATTTCTTTAGTACCCTTAAATGTTCAGAAATACCATTTCTATATCCCAAAAGTTCTTAAAACTGAATTATTTTATCACAAAAGGTACCTATAGAAACAGGGATATTTTTAGGATCATCAATTCAGAAATGAATCTTAAAAAATTTTTGTTTTGAATGTCTACCTAATCTAGCATTTGTCTAGATCTGAACTCTCCAATGCAATAATCATTAACTACATATGGCTATTTAAATTTAAACTAACTGAACTTAAGTAACATTAAAGATTCGGTTTATCACTCACCCTGGCTGCATTTTAAGTACTCAACAGCCACATGTGTTTGGTAGAACACAGATATAAAACATTTGTATCATCACAGAAAGTTTTATTGGACAGTGGTGGTCTAGACATTCTACTTAGTGAAATTTCTTAAGGTTTCATCTTCTCCTCTCAAGTTTATTTCCAAAGCCCTTAGGGTCACTTTTCTCAGTATGAGGTGTCTTTGCTGTCTCTCAGAAAACCTTGTATTGGTAGACAGCAGCTGTAACAGTTCAGTTACTGGGCCTGAGCCACTACTTGAGTGTTCATTTGGGGCGTTGCACAATGCCAGAGCCTAAAGTGTGCTCTGCATTCCTCAGAGGCTTAGAATTGGCTTTGGTTCAGCTGTCAATGAGGACTGCCGGAGACATTCTAAAAACCAGAGAAGGAAAGGGAAAGGAAAGGAAGGATTAAGGGGTTGTTTACCAGCAACCCAAAAGGAAGTGAATACATACAATTGTTTCAAGAAATAACTATCTTTTTAATCATTCAATCAAAAATAAGGAGGGATTCACAATGCTATGAAAGTATTTTTTTCAATTTAGTGTGTCATTATACATACCTACTATATTTAAAATCCCGTGTAGTATTTTAGATGAAGGATTAGGAGGATTCTTCTTCAGTTCTTATATTTTTTGTAACAGAGTTTTATTTGCATAGATCTTACAGAAGAATAAAATGTATTCATTGGGTTAAAAAAAAGAATAGTTTTCTGTCTCCACACATGACAGCATAGAAATCTGCAGTAATTGTAATAGATAAATTGTTTAGAATCACCAGAGTAGATTGGCTCAGAGAGAGACATAATTTTCTAAGAAACAAAGATAAAATTAATGGTCTTAATTTAAAAACAATTCAACATTCCTTTCCCAGTCTTTGTAATGAAATGTGAAGATAAATTATTCATATGGGTTTCATCATGAATGTGTATGCATTCATATTATGATTTCCTTTTCCTCCTGTCCCTACCCAAAAAGGTACCACCTGACTGGGAGAGAGCATCCTTCCAACAAGCCAGTCAGGCCAGCCCTGATTTGAAGCCAAGTCCACAAAATGGCGCCACATTCCCTTCCTCTGGCGGATACAGCCAGGGGTCGCTGATAGCTGATGAGGAGTCCCAGGAGTTTGATGACTTGATATTTGCATTAAAAACTGGTACGTATGCACCCACAGTTCACGTTAGAAGTAGGCACTCTTGCTGTGCTACAGTTTATATCTTCTTCCCATGAAGCTGAAGAAGTACAATCAGTCACCCTTAGCACATCCTGATTCTCATGACCCATTCCTGATCCCAGCCAAACTCTAGGATATTTTGTTCTTGGCACCAAATATAACACAACCTAAAAATAATTTACAATTTGCTTTTAATAAGAAGGCACAATCTAACCAAACGTAAATATCCCTGTCCTGGAATCTTGCTAGAACACCGAGATACTGTTAAGACAAGTTCGTTACAAGAGAGTTGATAGGGACATCACTGAAGAAGTTTTGCCTCTGACTTGCCAAAGAGACCTTCAGATGGAGTATCTTTGAAGCAGAAACTTTCAAAGGCAACATAATGAACATTGTACAGTTTTATAACTTCCAAAGTGCCATCCCATACAGTATTTCACTAACCCTTCCTCTGTATTTAGGCTCACTCAACTTGTGACCCGAATGAGAGGAATACAGTCCTAAACGCCCCAGTTCAGCAGCATATGATGCTGGAAATATGTTAAGGCACATAAAAGACCATGGAAATCCCTGATTGAAAGTCGTATCCCCCCAACAGGGGAAATAGTTAATGGATATCATTCTTTCTAGTGTATCTAAATCATATCTACATTCAATAAATAAAATATTTATTGAATGCAGTACATATTTTATTTTTCATAAATGCCATTTTGAACATTAAAAGATAACCACAACTTGAAGTCTGGTAAATTGATGCCTCCTGATTTGTTCTTTTTGGTTAAGATTGCTTTTGCTATACAGGGTCTTCTCTGGTTCCATATGAAGCATAGAATTATTTTTTCCAGTTCTGTGAAAAATAATGTTGGTATTTTAATAGGGATTTCATTGAGTCTGTAGATCACTTTGGGTAGTATAGACATTTTAATAATGTTGATTCTGCCGACCCATGAACATGGTGTGGTTTTCCACCTGTTTACGTCCTCTGCTATTTCCTTCCTTGGTGTTTCATAGTTCTCCCTGTAGTGGTCTTTTAGCTCCTTAGTTAAATAAATATATTCCTAGGTATTTTATTTTTTTTTGTTGCTATTGTGAAGGGTATCAAGTCTTTGATTGAGTTCTCAGTTTGACTGTTGGCATATAGGAGTGCTACTGATTTCTGTACATTGATTTTGTAACCTGAGACTTTGCTGAATTTGTTTATCAATTCCAGTAGGCTCATGGCACAACATGGAATTCTACTCAGCCACAAAAAACAATGGTGATCTAGCACCTCTTGTATTATCCTGGATAGAGCTGGAGCCCATTCTACTAAGTGAAGCATCCCAAAAGTGGAAAAACAAGCACTACATGTACTCACCATCAAATTGGTATTAACTGATCAACACTTAAGTGCACATATAGTGGTAACATTCATCATATGTCAGGCAGGTGAGGGGAGCAGGGGATGGATATATTCACACCTAGTGGGTGCGATGCACACCATCTGGGGGATGGACACCTTGAAGCTCTGACTTGAGTGGGGCAAAGGCAATATATGTAACCTAAACATTTGTATCCCCATAATATGCTGGAAAAAAAAAATAACCACAAAGTAATTTTACTTGTTTTCAAGTCAAATATGCAGTTTAAATTTTTTTTCCTCAGAAAGACATTGAACTATCACTGTTATAAAAATTCCGGAGAACTTTTCATTTCTAGATGTCTATACAAGCAAGGTATGTCCATGCCCAAATGAAGTTATTGAAATATTTATTCAAAAGTGCATTTTACTGTATCACAGTTTGTCTGGCTATAAAGTATATAGCTTTGCTAAAACAATTTTTGATCATTATAAAGTAAAAATTTTATGTTGTATCTTAAGGATTACTCCAAAATTCCTAGGAATAAAGTCACACTTTCATATTTCATGTTTTGCCACTTGCCCAAGATCACATTGTGAAGAAATGGTGGCTGCACGAAGCAACTCAAGGCCTCCTGCTCCTGAGTCTGTGCTCTCAACCAACGTACCATAAAGCCTCACAAGTGCTTTATTAGGAATGGCGAATCTGCTGAAATGAATATGAACTCAACCTTATGCTCAGAATAGTGCTTAGTGTTTAATAAACCTTTGGTAGATATGGTTGGATAATAAATGAATGCAAGGATGGATGGAAACAATGAAACTTGAGTTTGCTGGGAAGAACAGACATTTGCACAAACATGACATAAGAATAAAATAAGTAATGGAAAGAGTTACAATAAATTATTGAGGAGATCAAGGGCAGAAAAATCCTCTGTTGATTCTTGAAGAATGTGTAGGTTTTAAACAGGTAAAGAATGGAGGAAAGGGCATTACAGACTGAGAGAAGAGAATTAGCCCAAGCCCAGAGGCTTAACGGTGTATGGCCTATTTGGGAAGAACCAGCACCAGTCTTGCTGGGGCAGCGGGAAGAAGGCCTGGACAGGTAGTTTACCTGCACCGTCAGTAATCGGTGCTTCCCAACTGGGTTGCAGACAATGGCCTCCTTAAGCTAGCCATAGTCATTCCTCAAGGGGAAGATCCCCTGACCAAATATATTTGGAAAATTACAGAGATTCACTATTCATGTTAGCATTTTAGCAGCTCTAAAAAGTCTTAGAGCAAGGAACTCCACTTTATTTAATTTAAACTGCTGTTTCCAGAACAGCAATAGATGCATTTTGGGAGAGCAGAACACTTACTGATATTTTACATAATATTAAAATGTTGTTTGGATGCCATGGTAAGGAGTGGGCTTTTTACGTAGTGAGCCATGAAGGTTTCTGAAGAGACGATATTTCCCATTGATTTTTGAGGCAAAATAATTCTTACGAAAGTATGAAGAAGAAATTTAGAAGCACCATCAGAAGGGTTGGGAGGTTATTACAGTGATTTAAAAGAATGAGGGTAAGGCCTCAAATCTGGAGAGTGGAAACAAAGATGAGAAGGCAAGCACAGGAGCAACGCTGAGGAAGGACCGAGAGGACAATGGGCAGAAGCTCCTGCTGCTCACCGGGATGACGGAAGGAAGGAATAGTGCATAGAACATTTGTTTGTTTCTTTGTTTGCAGGGGGAATTGATGAGTTCAGATTTGGACATTAGGCCTGGTAGCTCCTAAATATTCAGGTTTGGATCTTGGGTGAGGGACCACGGTGGGAGGTAATGATTTGAAATGCATCAGCACAGAGATGATAATTGAAGCTATGGGGATGAATATGTTTGATCTGGGAAAATGAAGGGATGGAGGAGAAAAGAAGGGAAAAGAGATAAGGAAGGTGGGGAGAAGAGGGAAGGGAGGGAAGGGAAACAAGAACATCCTATATAATGGCTATGTTTCAAGAGGGAATTAGAAGAGGGTCCCACAGAGAAATTATAGCAAGGTCAGAAAGTAAACTAAAGAGGGTAGAGAGTTTCAGGAAGGAGGGAAAGATCAGCTGCATAAAACGCTCCTTAGAGGCAGGGCTGAAAAGGGGCTTTCAAATTGCAAATAATTCTCAGGGCATTTTATGTTCTCAGTACTAGTGTCATCAGTTGATGTTATAGCACTGGAAACAAAATGAATTGTTGGAGTACAATTAAATTACATCCGTATACTATATATATAACAACTATTAAATGCATTTAGTTCAGGAATGTGTGGAATGACTTGCTTACTTATAGATTTAGTTTAGCATTCTTTAGAGTTCCCTAAACTCATTAGGAAATAAATACTTTAAAAGACCAAAATAACAATCTCTAACATTGGCTCCCTATATTTTTAGAAAAAGTACTATATTAATCAAGCACCACCCCCTGGACATTTTCCATCATAGAATGTGGTCAAATAAAGGAGGAGTCCACATGCCATTCCATCCATAGCACTACAGTTGACCCACAGGCCAGATGCAGTCCAATAAAGTGCTTTGTTTGACACACATAACATTTTTACACCTTGGAGCCAATATTGAAAATTTAGGGATATCCCATAAAAATCTAGAATTTCTCGAAAAATCTAACAACAAAGCACTTGAAGTCTAGCACAGCTGTGTTTGATTGGAGCAGAGTCCTGGCTGCCCTTTGTTTGTCCGGTACCTTGACTAGACCC
Organism: Indri indri; assembly: GCA_004363605.1. NCBI lineage: Eukaryota > Metazoa > Chordata > Mammalia > Primates > Indriidae > Indri > Indri indri. The sequence goes on along the minus strand of RJWJ010036509.1, from coordinate 9,355 downwards.
ATGTCACTGGTTCATGTGGGCCTCCCTGGCCTCTGTGCCATTTGAGCTTGCAAACCTTGATCTGTCTCAGAGCCACCTTCACTATGGGCCTCTCCAAGTCAAGTACTGGGAATAGTGGTTCTTCCAAGTCTTCTTTATTTGAACCCCTAAACAACTTTTACAAGCTATGTGGTAGCCCTTTGCATATATTTAAATAAACCTCTAAAGTTTTTCGTAATAAATTTAAATGGTATCAAATAGTGTCACTTTCACTATATTATAAATTTTGGTATTTTTACATAAGAATTTTTACATTATTCTTTTAAACTAATCCTTAAACTAAACTCAATACCTTAGCAATTTGATACCCACTGTTATTCATTTTAAAAATATATGAACAGGTTTTTCTCTTACAGTTAGAAATTTTACATTGTTCTCTTTTCTCCTTGAACTTATATTTCCATTCTCCTTTCTCCACAGAGTTTTATCCTCCTGTAAAATATTTTATGCTTGAGATTCATTTAATCTTCACCCACTCATACTTGTCTCCAATAAAACATGTTTATAAATTTAAACTTAAATATTTTCTGTGACCATGAGACTCTAAAGGGCCCAAAATTTCTTTTATACTGTTATCATTGCAATTATTATTACTCTGTGGTTCAGCAAGTCAACATGAATAATAAAAATATTAAGTGCTTTGATAAATGATTATCAAAAAGGAAAATGAATCTCATCAGAAGAATGCATATGGAAGTTAAAGATCTAGGAATATATTCCCTTAAAGCTATCCTCCCCATAATACCCTGTACTCCTTGAAAAGGCATCATGTACCACGAGTTAAAGGGATCCCAACTTGCACCCTTCTACTTCCAGTGCTTTTTGTACTCTGGAGGCACTGATAGGGAACAATGTGTAACATTACACCATGAGGTGGGACAAGCAGCTCCCAGATTTAGCAGTGACTATAGCCAAATCATTAACCACATCTTCTCACCTATAATAACTGGGCTAACAAACTCCTATTTTCCCTTCTACCTCAAAAATCCTACATTACAAAGATTTTCTTATTCTCAATTAATAGTTTCGATAGGATACCTGAGAATTTTCCACTTGAGATTACTAGTCTGCCATCGATTTCTCCCTGTGTTCCTGGCTTTCTGGCAGGCCTCCAAACTTCCCTTAGATCTGCATCTAACTTCCGAGAACATTGGAAATTTAAGGCAAAAATGGGCCTTTAGCATTCAACAGACATTCTTTTTAACCTTCTCCTTTCTTAGCTTTAGGATCATTCATAATAAAGTATTCTATAAACACAGATGCAGGGTAAAAGCTTTTACTGTGGTTTTTACATTTAAATAGAAAACTCTTAAGGACCAAAATGTGCAAGGTGGAAAAAAAAATGCATCCTTAATTGTGGGACTTCAGGCACTGTGGTAGGATCAGATGGGAAGAGATTTGTTTGTCCTTTTTGAATTATACCACCTGTTAATTAGGTTTGTCCTATGTAGTTTCCTTCCCCTAATTCCTGTACTAAAATATGTGTCAGAGAATATATATAATAGTCAAGAGAGAGATTACTAAGTCACAAGTAAGCAGGTAGGTTACAAGAGTAGGAAGTATGATCCATCCAATCACGAATTTCTTTTAGAAGCAGGAAGGGTGGCCAGATGAACATGTTGAAATAAGAATCAGGCATAGGCCTGGGCCAAAGCTTATGAGATTAGGATTCATCTTAGTAACTCTGGAGATATAACAGTGCTGGGTAACTGTTAATGCTCCATGTAGGATAGATGGATAGATGGATGGATGGATTGGTTTCAGGAAGGGGAACTGACTTAAGTACGCCTCTCAATAGCCTTGATACTATTTCCTGTGCCCTGTGAATCTTAGAACTCATCATCTTTCAACTAGGAATAATGTTGAGATGTGCAAGCACATACTAGAATACTTACATGAAGTCAGTAGGTAGGATGCCTTTACTGGATGTAAGAGAGGGAATTTAGTGTCAGAATGCCATTGCTCTAAGAAGCAAGCAGGAGACCAAACACTCTAGCGAAGACATTCTCTTTCTAACTATGTTAACTGTGAGAAAGACTAGAACTCTAAGAGGGAAAGCTCAGGTAGCCACTTTCCAAATGAGAAAACACCATCGCTTCTTTATAAGCATTTACAAATGTGTCAGCAGGCTCCAAGTTCATGTTTAGCAGCTACAATTGAATTCTGAAGTGAGCAAGACAATGTTGTTGAGACCAATGTGTTAGTGTACACTTTTTTGCATATTTTAAAATTATCATAAAAGCAAATATATTAAAATGGTTTGACTTTAAATAGAAGCCTGGGCCTCAAAGCCAGTCATGGACTTCTTTTTCCATCTGAATTTTAACCATATTGAATTGTTTTTAAAAAGAAATAAAAACGCTATGATACTTTCAATTTTTTAAAAATAATTTGCCTTTCTATGAGAAATCCACATTTCACTGTGAAAAAAAGAGGACATAATGTCCTTCAGTTAATTGTTCTTGAAGCACATTAGTCTTTCCACAGGCAAATGAGTCACTCAGTTCTAGACTAGTGGTGTCACAGTAATTATTAGTTGTTGTTTTTTTAATAGAACTGTCCAATGTATTGTCAGTGTCCCCAACCAGGACTTTAGGAGAATGGGAACAGTCATCCTGGGACAGCTCTGTTTTAGGGAAGAGGAGAAGGTACGAAGGTACGAAGCTAGCTAGAAGAGAGACTCAGTCTACACAGAGGATGAGGACAGGATGAAGGGAATGCACTTTATTTATTAAATACATTCCTAACAAGAAGTGTCTTGAATATTGCATTTTTATTAATATGTTGATCCAAAACTGACAAGATTCCTGGAAATGTCCAGCTTGGAGCACATTGGGCTCAGAAATAGGGTCTTTCTTCACAGGGGCTTCTCCCAGAGTGACGAACCTGATTCCCCACTACCCCCTGTCCCTTGGCTTCCTAGTTTTACCCTTAGGCCAATGACACAAATGTTGTGGTGAACATTTCCCTATTGGAAACCTAGAAATGATTTATTTTTCAGTTAGAAGAAAATAAATGGCAAGTCCTTGGACACAAATGAAAACATTCAAAATCAAGGCCCAAAATACTAAAACTCCTCAAAGAACTCATCAATAAATTTCTCTTTGAAAGACATCACAGCCAATGCGATGATTTAACTTCAGGAACTTCTGCAGCCCAGTGTGCTAAACAAAGTTAGGTAGTAATCAAAGTGGAAAAGTGGAATTTTGAAGGATTTTGAATTTTTTTTCCTAAGAAAAAGAAGGAGTATGACCCTTATATCGTTGTCACATTGTAAAAGGCCATATAAACTAAGAACGGACCAGAGGGTCAGAGTAGCCCTGCACTGGTATCCCAGTTCTGCAGCCTACTAGCTGTGTGACTTCAGCATGGGACTCAGCCTTTCCATTTCCTCACTTAGCAAATAAGTCTTATTATAATTAGCTTGTAAGTTTTCATGAGGCTTGGAGATTGTTTATGTAAAGCATCTATCATAGTATGTGGCAGAGTTTAGGTTCAGTACATGGTATGAATTATTTGTTGGGTTCAATGCATGGCTATGCTTACAAACAACTTCAAATTTGTTCATCATATGTTCTGTCACACCTGGCGTTCGCTGTGCCATGACTATTGAGGGAGGTAGGATGGCGCTGAGGCCAGTGGGAGGCAGGGAGAGCTTGAATATGTGCCACGGAGCTTGAAACTTATTCTGTAGACAAGGTTGAACTTGAAACTTTGAGGATAAGAAAGTAACATGATTAGAACTGCCAGCAAAGAAGCAATGTGATGTGGAAGAAAACACCCTGCATTTGGGATCAGAGCCGAGTGGATATCTTCACTCTGTGAACTTCCCTGCCGTGTGATGTGGGCAACTCAGTGAACACCTGTGATTCTCTCGCAGTCCCTGCAGCTGTAAAACAGGACTAATAATCACCCTTTTCCTAACCAAAGCATGTTAAAGTGTTGAGAAAAGGAGAGGCCCATGATGAATGTATTAATAAATTATTACTTTTAGTTCCTTTGTGATTGCACATTCTGTCTACCAGGAGAGAGTCACCGTTATCACAGTTGATGGATTTTTCTTGAATTTTTGGCTTAAAATTCAAGCATGAAAATACCTTTCAGAAAGTCAGCATACTTACTGCAAAGTACCCTTTTAGACAATTTAAAGAACTGCAAAGAGATAGGAGCCTGGTCTGTGCTCCCAGTTCCGCCATGTTATATTTGTGTGTAATGTGATACTTGTGTGTAGTATCTGCCCTTTCTGAGTCTCAGCATTTGGGTATTTGTGCATTTCTTTGAACAGTGAAGAAATTGGGAAGGAGGAGGAGGCAGGTCAGGCACCTGCAGTGACTCAAGAGGAGGCTGGGTCTAGAACTTGCTCGCATCTCTCAGAGCCCTGGGCTGCTAAACAAGCTGAGCGTGCTTTCAGTACAGAACTTGTCTTTCTAGTGCGCTTTGTCTCTGTGGTCACCGAATGCTTTATTATGGCATCCCTAGTGAGATGTAGAGCTGGCAGAAGCTGAACTCGTGGGATGCTGGTACTAGTTAAATCAGTCAACCCCACTCTGCCCCGAGGCTAATGGTGGGGTCCTCTCTGTGTCTCCCTAGTTGCTCCATGTCAGACAACTCTGTTACTTAGCCCTTTAGGCCCTCCTTGCCTGGATCCTGCTGCTGCAGGGCTCAGGGCCTCACTCACCTTCTCTTTATGGAGCAGCCGCTATCCTACCTACCGATTCCCTGAGTTTCTTTCAAATTATATTGTTCCCCTGTTCTCCTGGCAGAGAAGCATGGGCCCTTTGTCTTTTTAAGGCCTAAAGGTAGATGCAATCATCACCTTCAGGGGCCAGGCAACTACAGAGATTCAAGAGGGCTGGGTGAAAACTGGAGGGGAGCACCTGGTCCATGTTTTGCTCTTTTTTTTTTGTTTTTTGCAATGCGGAAATTCAGGCCCAGTGTTATCTGTTTTTTTGTTTTTCAAGAGAAACCAGAAATCTGATTTTTTTAAAATGTTAAATGAATTTAATTTTAAAATTTTAGCAACTTACTAAGTTTTTAGAAGAACATTGTCATTGGAAATATTCTAGTTCTTAACTTGAGGAAAGAGTTCACAGGTGTTTGTTAAACCTTTGCTTCACAACTTCACAAATACATTTTATATAGGACTACAATTAAATTTATCATCCGAACTAGGGCAATTTGAGAGAGTAAAAGAGATGTAATTAATAATTTTGTCAGGTATAGGGACCTTTCTTTTTAAATATTACATCCTCCAGCTCCATGCTTTGAAGGAATGATAAAAGAAGTGTTTGTAAAAGGGTGTGGAGATGGGCCTTGATGGATCGACAGGAAGACTCAGGCTGGAATTAACGTGATACATTCAGCACCAGTCAGGAGACCTGATCGGTGTCAGAGAAATCTCTCCAATGGGGGAAGGTTAGAATACATCTATTCGGCAGGGTAGAGCCAGATTATGGGGTGTTTTGAAAGCTAATGCAAAGGGTTCCAGACTTGATGCAACTGGCAATAGGAACTGATGTTTGCTCTTGAGAAGGAAAGGACAGTACAATGGACCAGAGGAACAAAATGAGTGACAGGATGGAAGAGGCATTTCCACAAACTAGGATGCAGAGCTTAGTTTGTTAATACATTCGACGAACATTTACTGAACACCCACAGTGTACTGGGCACTGTACTATGAACTAGGAAATAGGAAGACAGGAAAGGCATTCCATTGGGAAGTCAGAATTATTAAAAGAGAATTATCATGTCTCCCTGGGTAGCAGAGGCAATACCTGCGAAGATATTTGTAGGAAGAGTGGAGACAGCTAGATTAAAGGGGTGGGGAATGAGAGGGGCATCCCAAGCAGAGGCGCCAGGGATGGTGTTATGTGGTATGAAAAGGGAGTGACCAGTGGCTCTGTGTCCTGAGCTTGGAAATAAATACTGGTGGGATTTTAGGCTGGAGCATAGTCAAGCATGGGATAGATCCTGCAGGCCTTGAGGCAGGACTGAAGACAAGGCTCCCAGGAGCGAGACAGCAGGAGGAGATGCAAGAAAAAGCCGAAGAGCCCTGGAAAGAGCCAGCAGATCAGAGCTTGAGATGGGCAAGTTTTGTGTCACAGAAGCAAAGGGAAAAAATGGAGTTCCAACAGCAGCCTTTAACAGAGAGGGTGTGAAGGGCAGAGGCCCAGAAGAGGGAGGGCCTGGCTAGAAGGAGATCGTTAGTAGGCTCCAGCTTGCATCTCCAAATAGGCTAAGATGAAGCTAATTCACCATCTTTCCATAGCTGCCAACTCTGCAGAATCGCCTTTCCTCAGTCTCGGACAGAAAGGGAAGTCTCAGCTGCCTAGGCAACTGGTTATTCACTTTCCTCCTGTTTGCAGAGTCTAGTGGCCAGCAGACGGGGAGGAGCTGGGAGTTGCAACCTCTGGTGATTCATCCTGCACGCCCTGTGACCACATCCACATTCTCTGTCTCTCTCTCTCACACATGCACACACACACACACGCACACAGTGGGAGAGAGCGTAAGAGTTTATGTGTTCCTCTGCACATTACTGCAGAAGAAAACAAGGTGTTTACTCTAGCATAGTTTTAAGTTTTCTGAATTCTGAGTTGTGAAAAAAGTAGCGAACAGTGAAGCTTCCTCAAAACAGAGATTCTGGGCGCTGTCTGCAGTTAACAGCAGCGAGCATGGTGGGATCCCTGTGCGGATCTGGTTTGACACTGTTACGCAATTATTTTTATCTTGAGATCACATCTGAATCATTCAGAGCCAGTGTCATCTGATACGACTCCAGGTGTTCTCAGATCACTGCCTAACACTAAGTCTCAGTGACGGACCTACTAGACTCAGTACATGTGGGGTGGGAGGTTATATGTTTTATAACAGCAAATCCTACCACCTTGCTGAAAAAGTCCAATAACTTGCCTGATTTTCTATTTTGATAAGCTCTCAATTGACAAATGCTGGTTTTGGTAATAGGTTACACCTGTCCAACATGTGGAAACTAACAAAAAGTGAGAACCCGAAATGTATGTCTTTAGAAATTAATTTCTACTTTAAAAAACTACCAAAGGAAATGTAAAATATAGTTCCATAATTGTTAGGTATTAATAATATCTATTCTAAATGTATAGCTCATATTTTGCTAATATAATAGAAATAAACATGTTTGAAATACTGTAACTTGATCCTTAAGAATTCACTGCACTAATAATTTGGGGTTTTGTGTTTATTCTGTTTCTGCTGCAGGTGCTGGTCTCAGTGTCAGTGACAATGAATCTGGCCAAGGCAGCCAGGAGGGAGGCACCTTGACCGACTCCCAGATCGTAGAGCTCCGGAGGATACCCATCGCCGACACCCACCTCTAGTGCCCCACTAACCATTAAACTGAGCATACTTCCTATTTGTATTGGCTTTTGTGCTAAAATTCTATAAGTACATGCAGCTATGTAGTAGGAATCTGTGAATTGTACTGGATGATTAACACAGAAGTGAGTGTTGTATTTGGAATATAAATTACTTATTTTGTGCAACCTGAAAATTCACTGCTGTAATGAAAGACTGGATCAGTTTATATCAGTTAATAGGATGTACATATTCAAAGATTAGTAGTTGTTTTTTAATCATTCTCATGGCTAACATTGTTTAATGAAAGTAATAATCAATAAAAGAAATAGAATCCATTTATTATCATCCAGGGTCATTATTTATAAAGAAACATTGGGCATGGGCAAAAAATATCTGTATCTAAGTGTTGTCAAGCACCTTGTGTCATGTAGCATTGATATAGGTGATCCAGAGTCAAGACTTCACTGCAACTAGAAGACTTTAATTCCTGAAAACCATAAAATTGATTGTCTGTTGATGAACCTGCATCTAAGTGTTGACAGGGATACTGAGGTTGGCATAGTCTTTCATCACCAGCACATATTTCTACTCATTATAATATTAGGATCTGAGCTCTTTCCGGAATGAATGTTCTGTCCCCAGTTAAAAATAACTCCATCAAGCATTTTCACGCAGCTAAGAAGAGGATCATTCAAACAATACAGAATTTGTTTTGGAGAAAAATTTCTTGGTTTGGACTTTTCAGTCTTTCTTTGTCTTGGAATGAGAAATCAAAGAGTCTGTCCCAGAACAAACCCTGTTGTGTTCTGATGATTTCATTGACTGTAGTTCCAGAAGAATCATCAGGAAGAGAATGAGTTTGTCCTGAAGAAGGCATTTTGACCTTTCATTTTAGAATTCTTAAGTATTTTTGAGAAAATCAGTGTCATTTGAAGAAAAATCAAAATTAAAAAAATCAAGAGAAAATTTTATTCTGTTAATAATTTCCTCTGGAGCCATAATTAAAACATCCAAGTGCTTCTAAGGTCTTTACGACAACAGCAACAACAAATCCAAGTGCTCTAGCATCACTATTAAGCATGGCTTTATTTGTTATAAAGCCCGAGGTGGCATTATTTATCTTGATAAATTATAATATGACTCTCTTCTCCTCTTCCTGTGAGCTCTCCCCTCCCCCATCTCTTCCCTCTTACATTGAATTTTGATTAGTAGATTGTTATTGTAAGTAGAAAACAAAGGCTGCAAAAGAAATAGCACAAAAAACAAAGGCTTCGTCTTTGATGGAATCATAATCCTTTTTTTAGGAACTTTAGAAATTGTGGTAATAATATTGAATTTACCTTAAGTGACAAGTCGTCTCTTCTAACCTACAGCTTTAACTGTAGTTTGTTCTATGATAGGGTAGAAACAATTGATGAAATTGGTTATAATACATAAAATGGAAGGTGGAAAGTTTGAAATTGGTAAGCATTCTACAATTGTTAATGGATTTTAATGAATTTGAAGCTTAGGTGATGATTGCAGAAATATGAGATTTCATTGTGTGGAATTCACAAGTCATAATCACTGGTAACATTTTTAGCAGATAACTAGATGTCTCATTCTCTAACAAAGGCAATTGTCACTAGCTATTTTTTTTTCTATGTGTCATCAGAATTTGGGAAAACCTGGTAAAAAACATGACCAATCAGGGGCACCTTACTGGATTTCTATTGCTGTCCAAATTACCATCTTGATGAGGAATCAAAAGGACCACTGCCACTGATCAGCATGATTCTTTTAAATATTGGAAGGAAAAGCCAAAGTTTCTAGAAGCCACAAAGCTAAAAGCAAGTAAGATTCTTATGCCAACAGCTACAATAGTTTGCCATCCTGTTTTCTCCCAGTATAGATTAAAATGAGACACCTGCCAGGGAAGTATAGGACTACGTAGGAAGAAGCAAATCAAATCAAATTCTCAAAAACAAAAACTTAAAGGCTA
>RJWJ010036508.1:0-16059 GCA_004363605.1 Indri indri | reverse complement strand
TCTTTAATCTACCTGGCATTAGTTTTTGCACACGGGATCCAACAGATAATTGGTTGTTCCAGCCCGTGTAGGGAATAGTCTATCTTTCTCCCATTGCTCTTTAGTTCCAGCCATGTCGTACCTCAGGATTTCACAGATGCCTGGATCTGTTTCTGGGCTCTCTAGGTGGTTCCATTCCCCTCCCTCTGCCTATTCCTATACCAATATCACAGGTTCTTAATTTTTATAGCTTTATAATACATGTCGATATATGTAAAAGCAAGTCGTTGGAACACGTTCCTCTTCCTCAAGAGTGTTTTGGCTATGGTTTGTCCTGTTTTTCCATATACATTTTAGTCTGTAAAGGTCCAGATTAGCTTGTAAAATAAAGGTCCGGAAAAAAATACTGCTGGAAATTTGAATGAAATTGCATTGAACCGATAGATGAATTCCAGCCGCCCCGACCCTGTTCCCTCCCTCACGAAGGGAAAAGCTCAAGAGACGTTCATAGAACGAATGAATGCCTGTAAACGTCTCCAAAGTACATCTTATAAGTCAACATTCTATAAATAGAGGTCAGTGAATGGTATGAATGACGGCCAACGATAACTGAGATTAACCTGATATTCTTACCGTTCAGCAACTGTTAAGTTTCTTCTTCGCCTACTTGTTCTAATATCTTATGTAAAATCTGCACATGCACAACTCCATCCTTCTCTAAACACGAATGTATGAGCTATCTGGAGTGACTCCTGAAGAGAAGTTTTCAGTACCAGTCCGCGACCGCGGCCCAGGCAGAGACTGAGGCCACCTGGCAGGGTCCGAGATCCCCGACCCGGCCCGAGCCGAGCCGAGCCCACCGAGCGGCGCGTCCCTGGCCTTGCGCCCGCGACCCGACGGACCCAGGACTACAAGTCCCGGCAGGCCGCGCGTCTTGGCCGCGCTGAGCGCAGTCAGGTGGCGGAGCAGCGCACCGCGGCCTGCGAATTCCCGCTACCGGGCTGCGGCGTGGAGCCGGCGCGGCGGCCCTGCTTCTGTCAGGGTGAGTAGCGGCAGCTCCCGGAGGTCGGCGCAGAGTCCGGACGGACCCGGCGCCGGGGCCGCACGGCGCCTGTTGCGCGGGGGTGCGAGTGTGGACACGCCGGGCGTTGGCCTCCGACTCTGCAGCCCCCGGGCGAGCCAGGAGGGAACTCTCGCCTCCTCCTCCCGTGACCTTGTTACCCCGGCCTGGCGCGCGGCCACGTGGCTCAGGTGACTCGCAGTGCTCCGCCCCATCCGTCTCACCCTCCCTGCTCCCCTCAGTGACTCTCCAGCTTGGCGCACAAGTGGGCTTTAGTGAGGACTGTCCACTTGGGTGGCACAGCCTTGGTGCACAGGAGTAGGTGGAGCTGGAGGAGGGCCGCAGGTGGCTCACCCTGACATCTTTAACCTCAGGTGGGCTTGTGGGCTCCGAGGCAGAGGCAGCTGGGGCTGGAGCGTGGTCTGAGCAAGAGCAGGGGGCGACGCACATATCCCAGCCCTCCACTTGGGCTCTCAACGACATGCCCCAGCCCACTGCTTACCTCGGGCACGTTGCAGGGCCCTGCGCTTCCCGACCGTACAATAAATGTGTGCTAACAGTGGGAGCATGGAGAGCAGCCTTTAGAGAAAAGACACAGTAGTACAGCTCTCTCCCAGGGTTAAGTGGCATGTACTTTCTATTAATATTATGCTGACTAGGAAGTCATTCAACAAGTATTTATTGATTACCTCCGTGGTGCTTGGCACTTAGTGGGTGCTCAAGAAATAATTGCAGTGTTGAAGTAAATTAGATTTTGTGCCTTCACAAGTTTTCTTTAAGAATTTTCTTATTGCAGTGGTTCTCAAACTTTAGCATGCATGAGAATCACTTGGAGGGCTTGTTTCAACATGGAATGCTGGATCCTCATCCCCAGAGTTTTTGATTCAGTAAGTCTGGTATGGGGACCAAGAATTCGCATTTCTAACACGTGCCTGGGGGATGCGGACACTGTTGGTCTGGGGACTATACTTTGAGTACCACTGTTTTATTGGAAAAAATCCTGTGAACTTAAAGCACAAACTCTTCACACCTGGTTATGGGTCTTTCTGTCCTTATTTGCCAATTTTACTTTTGCAGTTAATGTGAACATGTGCATATTACTTTGCACACTAATTCCCCTCATATTTATGTACAGGTTGTCATGTAGTCTATGCTTGTCATTTTTCCTGGGTATATCATATCCTATCTTATCTCATCATTTAGTTGGCCATTTCTCAACAGGCCTTATGGATGTGAGATTTGACCTCTGCTAAGACAGTTGGCCTTTTATTCCTTTCTGATATACACTCATATTCTTGTCGGACAAGGGACCTCTAACATAAGAATAGTGCTTGGTTCAGCCACCCATTTCTCCACCAGGGCAGTTCACTGAACACACCCCTTGGGTTTAGATTTCCATGTTACAGGGACTCCAGTGGCCCACTTCAGGGACCTGCTGTTTCTTGTGCACCCTTTGCTGTCTTGGATGGAGCTGTCCTACCTGGATTGAAGTTCTGAGCCCATCACTTACCAGCTTTTTGGCCAAGTTTCTTACCTTTTCTAAAACTCTGCTTCCTTATCTGTAGAACGAGGCTTTAATAGCATGCACCTCAGAATCTAGTGCAAATTAAATGAGATATTTGAGCACTTGTTACTGTAGCTCTCCTGTTGGAAGCTCACTCACTTTTCTTCTCTTACCTGCTGCTCACTCTTTGCACCTGGCTTTCTACTGTTGTCCTTGAGTCCTTCCCTAGGATGAACTGAGTTGAAAATTTTTTTCTTTTTATTTCTTTTAGAGACAGAGCCTTGCTCTGTCACCAAGGCTGGAGTGCAGCGACATGATCATAGCTCACTGCAGCCTCGAACTCCTTTATTCAAGCAATCCTCTGCCTCAGCCTCCTGAGTAGCTTGGATTACAGACATGAGCCACTATGCCCGGCATGAATGGAGAGTTTCTGTTTCTTGCCTGGGTGAGATTTATTTTCCTTATCTACTCTGGGTTTTTGGCATCAGTCAGGTGTTCCTTTATTTAACCAACATTGATTCAAGCACCTTGAGTGCTTGAGCTTCAGCACTAAGAAAGGGAGTGTGCTTAAAATTTGGTTCCTGCATTGGACTGTATTACTATATGCAGGGCAGACTGTAAACCTGCTTAGGCCAACTATACACAGTCGTTTGATATCGACCTAGAATCTTTCCAGACTTGAAATGTGATGGTACCATCCACCTTGTTTGCTTCTTATCCACGTCAGGGACAGGTTTCTCTGATCACTCCCTCTAAGGGTATTTTTGGGTCTTTCCTATTCTTGGAGGCAGACAAGAAGAAATAATTTTCATTTGTCTAATAATATCTCTAGGAAATAGGGGGAGGCTGTGGTCACTTTATGGGATTATTGGAATTAGACCCCTAAATGTCTTTTCTTCGTGGTAATTCTCACTTGTGCGCCAAGCAGGGAGAGGTGATTCCAGGCCTATAGTCCCGGAATGTGGCATGGGGAGAGGGCTGCAGATAGATTGTGACTGAAAAGACCTAGCCACTTATTGACCCCATGAACAATAAGTGCTTGATTTCCCATTTAGTTCTGTCCAGGGGATGGACATTTCATGTGTCCATCAACTTCCCATTTGTAGAACTTCCCAGATTCTCCGGTTGCCTGGTTTCATGATCCACTGGGGTGTTTCCTGTGGCCCACTGAGATGGATTCCATTCTTGTCATTGATTTGACAGTAAAACAGTTGTGTCAGCTTTGCAGCTCTCCTAAAGGTTTTATAGACTGAAATGGCTTGTTTCTAGGGAGGAGCATTGGTTGATCTTGTGAGGTGTTGTTGATTTCCAGGGCTCCAAACAGTGCCTTCCACATGCCTGGCGCTGTTTGGGTGTGGTAGAGGGTCAGAAATCATAGTCCTTGCCCACAGCCACTGTTGTGTTTACTTGAGAACAGTAGTAACAACCTTAGTGAACAGGGGTCCAGGTGTCCCTAAGGGGCTATCTAATGAGACGAGTGCAAAGTGCTCTGTAAAGGTTAGTTATTGCTAATATTATTACCTAGTGATTAGGTTTTAGGTTCTTGGTGGCCTCAGACCCCCTGCAAGGTTTTGTGTGCTGTTATGAGAGGTAAATCAGGTCAAAGTCAAAAAGGAAAGTAAACAGAACAGGGCAGGTGATTCATTAGCAAAGGGTTTAATAATGAAAGGTGCATTTCTACGACAGACATATTTCACGCCTGACAGGGTCTTTTAAAATACCCTGAGGGAAGCAACTCATTTGCATGTTAAAGACTCACCGACACCTTGTGGAAAACTCTAGCTCCAGTCTATTTAGACACAGTTTGGCTCCTATATCATCTATTTTATGTATTTCAATTTCCACCTCTTTTATTATTGGGGACATTTGCACGAAAACTGAATCTTGAGGGTTGTGTCTGCTTTGCTGCTCCTTCCCCACCCAGAGATGGTCTCAAGGATAGTGGTGGCCTCACTGCATACAGGTGACAGGTGTGGAGGTTTGTGTAACAGGAAGAGGGGGTTTGGGGAAGGAAAGGGCTGGGAGCTGGTGTTGGAGGTGTCAGGAATGACTATTGAATTATCAGCCCAGGGCATGTGATTTTCACCTGGGGACCTGTATTGTCACTGGCTCTGCATAGGCGTGATGGTATATAATTTATCCATTCATTGATTCATTCAGAAAATGCTTCTGGAGCACCTACTGTGTGCTAGGCCAGAATTTGGCAAAGTACAACTTGAGGCCAAATCTGGACATCTCCATTACTTTATGTATCCTCTCTGGTTGCCTTGGGCTACAATGCAGACGTCAGTAGTTGCATCAGACATGTTATAGCTTGCCAAGCCACAAATAATTACTATATGTCCTTTTATAGAAAAAGTTTGTCTGCCAGGCTTGGTGTCTCACGCCTGTAATACCAGCACTTTGGGAGGCTGAGGTGGGAGGATCGCTTGAGCCCAGGAGTTACAGACCAGCCTAGGCAACTTAGCGAGGCCCCACCTCTACCAAAAAGAAACAAACAAACAAACAAACAAACCAAAAAAAAAAAACCAAGCTTGATATGACTATGCATGCCTGTAGTCCTAGGAGTTTGAGGTTACAGTAAGCTATGATTAGGCCACTGCACTCCAGCCTGGGTGACAGAGCAAGACCTTGTCTTGGAAAACAAAAAAACAAAAAAATTTGTCAGTCTGTGTTCTAGGCAGAGAGAACAGCAAGTGCAAGAGCTCTGAGGCCAGAATGGGCCTGGCCTGTTTGAGGATTGGCAAGGAGGCCAGTGCAGTTGGAATGGGATGAGTAAAGGGGAAAGTGGCAGTGCCTGAGACCCTAGAGGAAATTTGGGGTCTGATCACATAAGGCCTTGCAGGCTGTGCCAAGGCCTTGGTTCTCCATCTGCATGAGGTGGGAGCCATTGGAGAATCTAGAGGAGAGGAGTATCTAGTTGGATTTTAATTTCCATATTGAGTGGGGAAAAATTCACTCACTCATTCAATTATTTATTAGCAGTTGTCGTATTGTATTTACCTCTGATTTGATCTCGAGGGCTCTCTCAGAAGAATAGTCATAAACTCTAGCTCTGCCTTGACAGAAATCCAGGGGATTTGGTTATGGATGTTTACAATGTGTCTTTCACGAGGTTGTTCTTTACCCTGGTGGACGGCCTGATGCCTAAGTGTCCGACTCATGACCAGGTGTCCTTCCCACTGGAAACTTGTTTATACTGGCAGACACACTTGTAGCTCTCGTCTGCCCTGTGTCCAGCTTATTCCTACCAAGGTAGCCCCTCTGTAAGAGAGGCCTGGTTAGGACGGAAGTCAGGTCTGGGAGTGCAGGTCAGGTGAGAGACAGAGGAGGCAGCGCAACAAAACACGTGAAAGAACAGAAGCCTTTTGTTACTCACCGATCCACGAGAGAGGAAGTGTCCGCGAGGGCCAGTGCAAGTCTGGAGACAGCAGGAGTTCAACCAGTGGGCAGGGTGTGGAGGGAACAGAGGGAAAGAGAGAGATCTGTGGCCAAATGCTTTTTTGGTGTCCAGAGTGTTACCCAAGCATGTTTCCCTTGGGGAGTTCTAATGGGTGGGTTTAGGGCAAGCAGACACAAGCTCCGTGGAGTCGCGCTGTGACTGAGGGGTGGTCACTGAGGCATATCTGCTCGGTCGACACCAGGTGTTGGGGTCAGTGAGGCGAGTCAAGTGGTTACATGAGTAGTCCCTTCGGAGTGGTCACTGGGAGGTGGTGATATTAATGTAAGGCAGGTGTCTGGATCAGTCACACTGAGGAACTGGGGGAGGTAGAGACCTGGAAACCGTCAAGGTTTTGACGTGCTTCCGGCAAGAGTACGTAAAACTTGTATTTCAAAATGGATGGTAACTTGAAATTATTGGAATTCACCACATGTATTTCTGCATTTGTTTATTAACAAATTCTGCCCTTTGTATCTAGTAGAAAAGGCAGATGCGAGACCAGATCATCACAGATAAGCAGTGTGTGATGAGGCTAGGGCGGAAAGAAAGAGGAATTCCAAGCCATTGGCTCACAAAGCGTTTCATGGGGGTGATGAGGGATTTAGCATGGAGAGATATTCTGGGAGACGAAGCTGGAAAGGCGGGTTGGGGTGAGAATGTGGTGGGCCTTGAATGTCTTGCTGGGCAATTGGAAGTTTGGTAGGTGGAGGAGGTGGGGATGGTATGTGTGCACTTGAGGATGGTGGTGATAACCGAGTGGCAGAGTGAAGGTTGGTGGGAGGTCAGTTTGGAATGGGAACCGGTTGAGTAGTTCAGGCAAGAGATGATGGCCTGCCTCCTCCTCTCTATTGATTGTTCAAGGTTGTGCCAAATCCTGGTCCCTGAGGTGCAAGTTCTACATATTCTCTTCAGCTTTTCAGAGATGAAGAAATGAAGTCTAAAATAACAAGGAAAAGAAGTCTCATTTACAGAGCATGTTAGGCATTATGTTAAAGCAGCATCTCATTTAATTATGGTGATAACCCTCTGAGGTCAGTCTTCCCAAGAGCTCCCTTTTATAGATGATTATGGAGGCTCCAAGAGGTTGTGACTTGCCTGTGTGACTGTCACACAGCTGATGAGCCATCGAGCCAGGCTTCTGCCCAGCTCCAGAGGGTGGGCTGTTAACTGGAAGTTGCTCTATGCTGCCTTCTTAACCTAGGCTTCTCTGGGTGCCCTGCAGGAAGGGTCTGTGGGTCACCCTGAAGATTTTGAAGCAGGGGGTGTAAGGAGCTGAGGTCACTCAGCCAAATTTTAATTCCTGCTGCTTGGTCTGATGAGGAACCTGTGTCTTGGTGGAAACAAAGTACAGGGCCTCCCAGATTATAGGCGTGAGCCACTGCTCCTGGCCTCAAAATAGACTTTAAAGAACATGAAGACAAGGCTTGGGGCCAGGTGTGGTGGCTCACAGCTGTAATCCCAGCACTTTGGGAGGCTGAGATGGGAGGATCACTGGAGCCCAGGAGTTTTAGACCAGCTTGGGGAACATAGTGAGACCTCCATCTCTACAAAAAACAAACAAAAATGATAAAATTATAAAAAAGAGATGTTTGTAATAATACAAAGGGGAAACAGAGGCATACAGCAGGGAGGTGATGGCTAAGGACCCATTCCGGAGCATAAGCACGCAGGGTGCAGGGTTTGCCCCTGCAGGTGGCCTGGTGGTCTGCTTCTCCTGTGTGGTACTTCTCTCTCCTCTGGCAGCTGCATTGTGGTCAAGGATTTTAGTCTGATGTAGGATGCTCAGGAATGAAGGACACCAGCCATTTGGTACAGTGGCCCCAGAAAATGACTGTGCAGTCACCTGGTGGACTGAACAGGTGCAAATAGGGTGAGGAGAGGTCACACTGACTGAGAGTATGAGTTTGGTCAAACAGATCAAATCAGCAGGTGGACATTGAGCCCCAAATCATAAAGCCCCTACAGGACTGTGAATGGACAAAGGAGTAACAGTCATGGTGTTTGCCCTCAAGGAGCTTACAGTCGAGACAAGGGGCAGTCTACTCTAACCAAAGTAAATACTTTGAAACCAACCAGATGTGGAGGGCTCCCCTGGCTGCTTCTGACCAGCTGCCCTCTTTTGACCCGAGCACAGAGGCTAATGATGCCTGTGTGCGTGGTGGTGTAATGATGATTTACAAGTAGCAATGGTTAACATGCTCTTCTGCTTTTCCCCTCTAAAATAGCATTCTTCCCCTCTGCTTTTTTTTCTCAGCGTTTATTACCAGCTCTGATACTCTAATATATATCTGTTTGCTTATTATCTGTCATCCACTCTGGAGTGTAAGCTCCATGTGGGCAAAGACTTAGGTACAGGGTGGAGAGTGTTTTGTTTACTCTTTGCCCTGTACCTAGAACGATGCCTGGCACTATTGAAGGAAGAAGGACTTTGAGAATTGACTTGTGCCAGGTACTAAGCTAAGCATTTTATGTACATTATCTCATTTTATCCAACAACTTTAGAAGTAGGTATCATTCTGTTTTATAAATGAAGTTGAGGCCCTTTGAAATTAAGGAAATGACCCAAGGTTGTACAGTCTGTAAGTGACAGAGTTGGGATTTGAATCCCAGTTTGACTAACTACGAAACCCTCAACCACTACTCTTCCTTGACTTTCCTTTCTTCTGCAGGGTCTGGGGACATGGCCAGAAAGGCTCTCAAGCTTGCTTCATGGACCAGCATGGCTCTCGCTGCTTCTGGCATCTACCTTTACAGTAACAAGTACCTGGACCCTAATGACTTTGGCGCTGTCAGGGTGGGCAGAGCAGTTGCTACGGTAGGTTTTTCTCATTTTGCAGGTAGCAGAGGAACCGTGGTATTACTTGCGGGTGTTCAGATATGTAGCAGATGAACATGCCTACCATACACATGTGTCAGGGCTCCGTCTACACAGTTGCACAGGCACGGATACGTACACAGCCTCTGTCATCTCGGACTTAAATAGAATGCGATTGCGTGGGGTCTCTGTTCTGAAGCCTTTACATTTTAGGTTCTGTATCTTATTTTAGTGACAGACTTAGAGGGTCAGTGAACGCACGCGGAAGGAAGACTTTGCAGCTTTGATTCAGTTCAACCAGAAACCTTGGTCTCTCTAATGAGCTAGTATGAACTGGTCCTGAAGCAGGACTTATTTTCAGAGTATCTAGGCCTCAGAGAATTTTGGGAATCCCCTTTGATCCCCTCACTGACAGAGAATCTGAGTTGAATACTTTTAGAGGTTTTCTCCGGTGGCTCAATAGGAACCTCATACTGGTGTGGTCATGTCGTCTTAACCCTGCTGACAGCGACTGTTCCAGACATTCCTACATAATTGCCCCATGGGTGGGTAGACGACCACATGCTTCGGGCGTTCTTTCCTCTTTTATCTGCTGCAGGATGAACTCATCCTTTCTCCCCCTTGGTGTAGATTCACTCTGATGCAGTCTGTTCTGGTTGTTGTTTCACCATTCCCTTAATTTTCAGTGTCGTCAGGGTTCTTCAAACCTGGCTCAGAGGGTGCCCGTCCTCAAGGGAGAGCTGAAGCATAGAATCAAGACAGACAAATGGACTTTAGATAAACAGCCTATGAACTATGAAATAATTCCCAAGTGCTTACTGAGTGCCTTTTTTTGGGCCCAGCATTGTCTTTTATGCTTTGAGGGGTAGAAACGAAGTGTCCCACCTAGACCCAGCTTTGAAGGAGCTTCTGTATAAGGAATGCACACATAAATGGGTTACAAACAATCTGAATCCGTGCGTTGTGTCAGGATGACTGCTGCTATGGTCAGACATAGGTGTGAGCACCGTGGCCTGGGAGTCAGGATGAGTGTTCTAGGGGAAGCAGAATTTGAATGGAACCTTAGAGATTTCAATAGCTGGAAAGGAGGGAGGAAGTTACTAACCAGTGGTTTAGAAACCAGCCACTAAGCTGTCCATTCTTCAAAGGCCACGCTCTGGTTTTGATCACCCTTGAACACTGTTCCGTGATCAGGTCTGGCTCGTGATTGGTGTTCAGCAAGTATAAGTTGAATGGAATAAAACTTTGGGGAGCGTAGACAAAGGAATGGACTGTTCTTAATATCAACTTTGTAAGCCCCTTAATGTCTAGGGTCCCCAGTTGCTCAATTCTGAAAAGGAAAGTTTGGGCTAGATAGTCCCTAAGGCCTCTCTGTGCCTGAGATATCTTAGAGCCTGTAATGATCTGATTCACCAAGGATAAAGGGACCTCTCTGGGAGTTTTGGCTAGTAGTGCAAACATAAATATGAAATAATGTTTATTTGTGATACAGAGAAGGGGGATAAGTTTGTCCAAGGGCATGCATTCAACTAGTGTTTATTGAACATTTATCTATGTGCCTGGCAGTGGAAAAGGTGCTGGGGGTTCCATGATGAACAGGGAGGACATGCCCCTGGGCTTCTAGAGCTTAAATTCTATCGAGGGAGAGACAATCCCGTAAACAAGGAAACACATGAGTGAGGTAATTTTGGATGGTGATTTGTTACGATAAATAATTGAGAGTTCCTGCCTGGGGAGGGGAGTTGGGCCTCTCTGCAGAGGTTTATTTGTGCAGAACCCTGACTGCCAGGAAGAAGCCAGCTAGCCTAAGATCTGGGGGCAGAGAATCTTAGGAGAGGGACTGGCCACTCCCCCAGACATAGCAGCTCATGTTAGAGGCCTGCAGCTGCAGGGCTTGGGCAGAGTATAATAGTGAGTAATATTATACTTGAAGTCTGGGTGCTGAACTTTTCCCTCCCTTCGGTTCACAGACAGCTGTCATCAGTTACGACTACCTCACCTCCCTGAGGAGTGTGCCCTATGGCTCAGAGGAATACTTGCAGTTGCGATCTAAGGTAAGGGACCAATGGGACCCATCTGAGCCAGGCCAGGACTGGGTGAGTCCTAAAGCGGCTGCACAGCTGGCAAGCTTCCTGTGTGCAGCTGGAGGTGGGTGGAGGGCAGTGTGGGAGGCTGAGGCTGGGGGCCATTGGCCATGAGGGGTTTGAAGGAAGGAGAGAAGGACCACCTCTTCCTTCAGGTGGAGGTGTTTCAGTGCCGATGGGTGGGGGCTGTCAGATGGGCATCAAGCTGCATCCCGTAGTACTGAGGTTATTAATCTATGAGGTGCTATTGGGGAGGCCAGTATGTGTTTCTGGGGTGTACAGGTGTCTGGGATGACTCAGGAGGGATGTAGGCTCTGTCCCTGAGACAAGTCAGCTGGCTTCTAAACTGCTTTGTCAGGCAAAACCCAATTAAAAGAGATTAAATGCTTTCCTATCCTCCGAAGGCTACTCTGGGGCCTCTTGTTGGCCTCTGAGTGGAGGTGTCAACCCCAAACTCTCTGTTCTCACTTGGAGCAGGGTAGTTGATATCCATACTACATTTAGACATCCCAGAGAGTTGGGGGACCAAGCAGGAGGGCTTTTTGTGGATGTAGGTTGAGTTTGAGGTCAAGTGCAGATACCTTTGGCCGCTCCAGACAGGGGTTTGCAATCAAGTGGCATGTCTTTGCTCAGGCAGTCCCCTCAGCCAGGGGTGCCCTTAGCCTTTTAGAAAATTCCTAGTCATCCTCCTGGACTCAGCTCAAACACCCGTCTCTGTGTTGCTTTCCTTCTCAGTCATCCTATGTGGATGGAATAAGTAGTCTTTAAATCTTTACTTAAACTTTTTATTACGGCAATTTCAACCACCCACAAGGGTAGAGAGAATAGTACAGTGAATCTTGGTGGAACTGTATCCAGCTTCAGAAATTATCAACATTTTGCCCATCTTGTTAGTCATCTACTCCCTCCTTTATTCATTCCTTCATTTTTTTTATTTGTTATTTTTGCTGAAATACTTAAATGCCAATCTTAGGCACCATATTGTTTCATCTGTAAGTACTTCAGTATGTGTCTTGAACAGATGAGGACCTTTAAGGAGACATAACCACAATGTCGTGATCGTACCTAACAAAATTAACAATTCCTTAACAATCTCTAAAGCTAGTCCGTGTTCAGATTTTCCTCATTGTCACCAGAATGTCTTTTTATGGTTAGGTTGTTCGAATCTGGATCCAAACAAGGTCCTATATTATGTTTGGGTGATGTTTCCTAAATCTTTTAACATCTATAACATTTCTTATCTCTCCCTCTACTTTTTTCTTTTTTGAGCTACTTGCTTGTTGAAGAAACCAGATCATTTATCCTGTAGAATTTTCCACATTCAGGATTTGGCTGATTGCATCTTCAAAGTGTTATTTAATGGGAAATACATTTGAATGGTACACAATTCAAAATATATCGTATTTGAAACATACAAAATGACCCTCCTACGTGTGTTCCTCACGTACTCAGTTTTCCTGCCGGGAGGCAATCATTACTTCTTGTGTATCTTTCCAGAGATATCTTCCTATTTGAACTTAATTACTTTATCTTTATTCTTGCCACATATGATAGTTGGTTACATGTCTTTCTCTCTTTTTAGACTATCAGTTCCTTTAGATCAGGAAATGGGTCTTTCTTTTTGGATCTTTTACCTCTAGCAATGATGCTTTGGACTGAGTTCATTTAATATTTCAGTGCCAGGCTTTACCTGCTGCCTCCTTGCCTTTTGGGAGGCCTCAGAAAGCGTACAAGGTTTGTAGTCAGAAGACCTGAGTTTGTGCCTTGGCTTCGGGAAATTCATTTAGCCTTTTGGAGCTGCCATTTCTCTTGTTTGTAAACTAGGGACAGTTACACTACTTATTTAGGATTGTATAGATAATATCTGAGTTAGCACCTTGTGAAATACAAGGCAGGTATCAAAACTAAGTCAGATGTCTCCTATAAGTTATGGTCTGTGAGGACAGAGACTTGGTCTGTGCTGTGTGTCTCCACATATGCAGCACTGATAGCAGTAACCAGGACATAGTAGGTCCTGAATAAAGGTTTGTTGAATGAGTGAATGAATTAATGGGTGAAATGTTAGTTTTTATGGAGGATCTCAAAGTCCCTGCCTCTGAGACTTACGCCCCCCTGCTTTTCCCTGCCCCTCTTTCTCTAACCAGTGCTATGGACCTTGGAACCCCCCAGGGTGACATTCTGCAGGGGGCTCCAGGCTAGGACACAGGGGCAAGGCCTCTGCCTAGGGGAATCTGCAGAGCAGATGGACGATCAGTATCGTGGAGTCAGTTGCCCATCACGTGTAAGTCATCTGAAAGGCAGTGGTGCCGCAGCTCCTGGAGAAGCTGACAGCTTTTGGGGATGCAGTAAGGAAAGTGCAGCCTGGCATTTGACAAGAGGGCAGCACGTGGTGGCTGGCACCAGATAACAGGGTGTAGACTGGTCTCTGGAGTTGTGCCTGGGAAGGGGGAGCTGGCTGGCACTAAAGAGCACGAGTAAATACCGCAGGAGTGTTTTCTTCCATCAGAACGCTTATCCCTTCTCGTCAGCAGGGCTGATAAAGGAATGAGTGAAGGGTAAAACATAATTATCTCACCTGTCAAGGCAGCATCTCCAGGTCCCAGAGTATGTCAGAGCCAGGAAACTAGCTCTGCAGGCAGTGACTTCAAGCAGCACTTCCAAGGTTGGCACTGGCAGGCTGGGATCTCAGTGACTCAGCTCTGCATCCAGAGGGCTGGGAGCCAACGTGCAGAAGTGTGTTCTAGAGGCACAGTAGCCCTTTGCTAGGCAAGCAAGGGGCAGGGGAGGAGCTCAGGTGCTTTGGAGAACCAGATTCTTGGTGCTCAGGATGCTTATAAACTGAGATATGTGTGAGCTGGCCTGTACATAGAGCAGAAGGAAGTCATTGCTGGTATAGACATTCAGGCAGTGGGTTGGAAAAGGCAGGATGGAGTTGATTCTGACTAAGGGGTTGGGATGTAGTGGATACTTGTTAATTTTGCAGTTCAGGAGCCATTCTCGTTTTGGGAAATGGCATGCAGACTTTCCTTTGGGGAGCTACCCTTTCTCAGGTATACTCTATGAGATTTGGGTAGGGCTCACTCCACCCTCATTAGCCAGGCAATCAGTGGGATCTGTTCTGCTGGCCCTAGAGATTGATTTAGGGATGGGCACTTGAGCCAGTTCTGGCCAGTGAGCATCAGATCCAGGACTTTTTTGGGGATAGTGGCTCACTCTTTTCTGCTGGCTTAGCTGAGAGTGTAGGATGTTGGCTTAGAGCTGTTGGCAGCCATCTTGCCACCATGAGGGGAAAGTCCATTTATGAATGGAGCTAGTGTTGCAAAGAGATATGTTATTTGAGTCCCTAGATCTGGCTGAGCCTGAAGCTAGACTACCACTGGGATTTGTAGTTACGTCTGCCAGGAAATTCCCTTTTTGCTTAAGGTGGTTTGAATTCAGTTTACTGTTACTTGCATCCAGTGAGTCTTGATATACTGGGGATTCTTGGAGAAGCATAAATAGAATTTTGATAGGTCACAGAAGTGTCCATAACTCAAGGGGAGAAATGAAATTCAGAAATTCTAGTGCTTAATGAAGGTGAGAAGAGGATTGCATGGAGCTGGGTAGAATTCAAGCCATTTTGGGCCTGGAGCCAGGTCCCCAGACCCCTGGTCCACTGCCAAGCATGTCGGCTTTCCTATCTGCAATGTGGTGGCAGTGGCCTTTGCCCCTGCTCAGTTTGTAAGAATGCAGATGAAAAACTCAGCTTAATTAGACATTGTGGGCTGGGTGCGGCGGCTCATGCCTGCAATCCTAGCACTGAGGGAGGCCAAGGAGGAGGATTGTGTGAGTTCAGGAGTGTGAGAGCAGCCCGAGCAAGAGCAAGACCCTGTCTCTATAAAAAAAAAAAAAAAAAAAATAGAAAAATTAACTGGGTGCAATGGCACCTGTACTCCCTCCCAGCTACTGAGGAGGCTGAGGCAGGAGGATGGCTTGAGCCCAGGAGTTTGAGGTTGTAGTGAGCTATGATGATGCCACTGCACTCTCGCCCAGGCGACAGAGTGAGACCCTGTCTCAAACAAACAGCAAAAAAAATTAGACATTATGGATTATTTAAACCAGCTGGAGAGGAGATCCAGGGCACAGGGTCTGCCTTGATAGCTCCTTTTCATTTTAATGAACAAGTTGATGATACTCTATCTTCCTCATTTCTTCTATACGTTTATTAATTGGAATTCTTCTGTAAGAAAGAGCTGTCCCTTCTTCCCCAGTTATTTATTTAGTTATTTTTATCAGCATGAACGCATGGATTTTTATTTTATTCTATGGGTTATACGTCCCATATATAATCCAAGCAATCCTTATCCTTTATATCTAAAACAATCATTTTTTAGTTTTTTGCTCAAATGGTTCCAACTTTGGCCGTCGGGAGCTTGCTCCTTCAGGTTGGCTCCTGTGTCCTTTTGATATGCCCCCAATCTTTTTTGAGCACTGTCTCATTTTCTTATACCACAAGGTGCTCCAGGCTCATCTTGTATTTTACTTGCCCGAGTCATGGCATCAGTCACTTCTCCAAGGAGCCCTGGTTCCTTTGCTTGGAGAATGCTATTTAGAAACCAAGATATGAAGGCTAAGTATGTTCCTTCCTACTGGGGTGCCACTGCTTCTAGGCCCTTCCAGGAGACAAAGCAAGGAAAGATGTGTCTGATACTAACTCGTGCATACGTAACACTTCTATCTGTCTGTTAAAGAAGTATGAGTTCATATGTATTAGCTTTCTCCTTGTATGTCACTTCTTTCTCTGACAGTGAGAAACCTGCCTCTTATTATCTACAATATATTTTCTTATTTGTTTAACCTTGATATATACCCTAAAATAATGAAGACCCCTGAGGCATACAGACGCCTGAGGCAGAAAGAGTGGCCTAAGATGAGTGAAGTTGAATGAATTAAATTGGTTTGGAAAGGTGGGCAGGATTGAAACATGTAGCATTGGGGACAAGATGATTTTGGCTGAGAGTGATGGGTAAAATTTTGGAGATTAAGAAACAGATTAGTTCAATGTTGTTGGTGACTAAGGCATGGATGCGTGAAGGGGCATACTGGCACATAGGATTAGAGCAGGTCGCAGAGGGACTCAGGCCAGGTTTTATACCATAGGCAATTGGGAACCATGGAAAGTTCTTACGTAAAGTT
>RJWJ010036507.1:0-16044 GCA_004363605.1 Indri indri | reverse complement strand
TCAATCATGGCTGTACTGTAGCAAACTATCATCAAATGCTCAATTTCCCAGCCTTCCTGTTGCTGGTATGTGTGTGCAGTATACTTAATTCTGGCCATTAAGAAATGAGAGAAAGTTTGAGAGGGCTTCTGAGAAATAACTTTTATCTCCATTGAAAGAAGGAGTGATCATACAAGGACCTCTTCATATTGTCTCCCCCATTACTCTGACTCATCCTGCCTTTGAGTGCAGGTGTAGTGCTAGAAGCAATCACGGCCATCTTGCAACATGATGTTAGAAGCATAAGCACGAAAAGCCGAACTGCTAAGGGTGGCCGATCTGCTTAGTAAGCCAAGGGCTGCATGGATCTGGACTTTTTGTTACATCAGATAATTGATACTAATATTGCTTAAGTCAGACTAGTCAAGTTCTGATATTTGCATCCAAAAGTATTCTTGGCTTATAGGTGACAAAGGATTTATATCCAGAATATATAAAGATCTCTGACAAATCAATAATAATGAGGCAAGCAGCCCAATAAAAACAGGCAAAAGATTTAAACAGGCACTTTACAAAAAAAAGTAATATAAATGGTCAATAAGCCTATAAAAAGGTGCTCTTATTCATCAGGGACATATAAATTAAACCACAGTAAAATACCACTATGTACCAACCAGAATGGCTAAAACTTATAAAGAATGGCAAGATGAGTGTCGGCAAGGATGTGAGGTGAGTGGAACTCTCTTACATTACTAGCGGGAGTGTAAAATGGTAGAGCCACCCCGGAAGATCAACAGCAGCTTCTGACACAGTTGGATGCCTGCCTACGCTGCAGGGCGATTTTAGCCAAACCCAAACCACCCACTGCTTAGCATGGGTGGGAGGAGCCCTGCCCCTCCAGGAACCAGCCTCTCCCACCCTCGATCCCACCTGTCCATGTGGGGCTGCCACTCCCACATGGCTCCTTCTACCCACTAGCATTTCACGTGGGATGTCCCCAAATGAATTCAAAGACAGAGATAGTGTCTTACGTGATTTTAACTATTTTTGGTTAAATTGGTTACTTAGGCTGACGGGAACCTATACAGTTATAGAGATAGCAAGTAAAAGCATTTTATATCAGGACTTCTCTGGATAATCTAGGGCTTGAGACATGTACTTCCATTACTTTATAACCTTATGACTCCTTACTAAATATGTATTTTATAGATCCTAAAAAGTATTTGTTGATTTGAATTTATATTTCAGTTAAAGACCCAGAGAATAAATACTAAGATTCATAGATAGCTGTCCCCTGAATGTGCACTCACACACGCACACACACACACACACACACACACACGCACACACACTCTCTATCTTCAAGTCAAAGCAGAAAGCATAGCGAAAACATTTAAAAAGGGGAGAGAAGTCATGCGTCACTTACCAGTTACTGTTAAATCTTGGACAGGTTACTTTACCAAAAAGGCCTTGGTTTTACCACCAGTAAAATGGGGATGAGAGTTTTCCTATTCCAAGACTGGAAACATGACCAGTGATCTTTTAAGGCTGCTTACGGTTCAGGAGAGGGCTAAGACTAAGGCCCCTTCCCCCATAGTTGTCTGTTTCTCTGCTTCCTCATACTTTTGTAGTTCTTATTCTCTTTCCTTCTTCACCTCTCCCTCCTTTCTCTCTCCTGCCCTTGTCCTTCACCTTGCTCGAGGTCCAGGCCCACTGCCATCCTTCCTTCCCTTCCCTGCCCAGCACAAACCCATTCCCAGATCCCTCTCCAGGGCCCCCAGGGTTCCCACTCGCTCAGGGCACTTCTCCAACCCTACCTAGATGTATTCACTGCCACAGAAAGGTTGTAACTCTCTTTGAAATGCTGCATGAGAAATGCTGAATTCTTTAAAAAAGGAAGGGGCTATTTATTTAGGTGTATTTGCTATTTTATTGATGGAATAATAATCAGCGTGGATAAAGAGTTAATGAATTTCCTCCAACCGTTAAAAAAGTGTGATGCCGAAATCTAAAATAAAAAATTATATACAAAAAAAAGACAATGCTTTCATAGTAGCAGTTGCAGTTTGCGGTTTTCTATCACTATAGGTAAACTCTCTTCTTACCCTACACGTATCTTAAATACGTCAGAGTCAAATGGATACTGCTGTCCTATGAAATTAAATTTTAATGGAGGATGGTAGTTTGATCTAATATAAATATTGAAGACCAACATATGCCACAGAAGTGAAAGTTCTAACATCTATGAACTTCCATAATCATAATCATTACAAATAGTGAAATTATATTCCAAGGTCCACAAAACAGACATAAGGTACTGAACAAATGGATAAAAGTCAGTGTCTTGATTTGCTGTCAAATAAACAAGCAGCCCATAATAAAAACGATTCTATGAAACATCTGGCCTAAGTTTAATTTAGGCTATGTTAAACATTAATTAAATACCATCAATGATGGTTAAGTTTGCCTTTTGTAATTTAGAGATTTTCAAGGATAATTAAATATTTCTGTTTTGTTGGGTTTTTTAGGTTACTGATAGAAATATTCCTGTTTTGTTGGTGTTTTTTAGGTTACTGATGGAATCTGTCTTTTAAGGTCCAAATGACATATCTCAAATTCCCACTCTACTTCCCTAAAACCTCTCTGTATTTCAGCATGCTTGTGATTGCCTTGTTAATACTCTCTAAATTCTTCTCCTGTTGAATTCTCTATCACTTCACGAATTATTTTGCCTCCTATAGCAACTGCCATCTCTCTGTAGCCCCATCCTTCTCCTGTTTTGCCCAAGGCACCATTGAGGCAAAACTATTGTACAATAAACTGTGGAGTGTTTGTAGATAATGGGGTGGAAGAAGAGATTACTACCCAGCATGGAACAGAAAACAACATACAACTGAACATTAGACAAAACCATTTTTTTAAAAGTTCCTCAGCTATATTCACTGGCTGATTTGTTTTAGATTGTCATCTTATTCCCACAAAATCTCTTTAAAGACCCTCTCTCTTTTGAGCTTCCAAGGCACAACTCCCAGCTGCATCATAAAAGAAACCCTTGAAAAAACTGGAAAAATTTAAGTCAAGGACTTGAGAGCAACTATATAACTGTCTACATATGTATATGGAGTTGTCATAGGCAAAAGGGGTTAAACTGATTTGTGCATTCAAGGAGGCAAATTTGGGTCTTATTGTTGGAAGTTACAGGCTGGCAGATTTCAACTCATTATAAAGAAAGTATTTTTAAGTAGTAGAGTTGTCCAAACATTAAGGAACTGACTATGAAGTAAAAGTTGATGAAAGCAGGAAATGGATGTTATGGAAGAGATACCATTTGGTCTGCAAGGGTGGACCAGCAAGAATCCACAATCCCTCACAAATTTAGCATTCTATACAGTAATTACTTAACATAAGAGCTTCCTAGTATCAAACCAAGCAAGACAACCAAGCAAGAAACCATCTTACATAAACTTTAAGCAATTTCTAGAAGCTGTCAAGTATAGTGGTCTTCAAAAATGAAGTGTACACAAGAACAAGCCATTGAGAGACAGAAAAAAATTAGATATTATATTTCTATTGAATATTGATCTAAATATGATAAGGAAATTAATGTTTTGATGAAAACATTAGATTAAACTAAGTTCAAGAAGAAAATGTAAGGAAAGAAAATGGAAATAGTATGGAAAGACAGCTATTTCCAGATTTTCTAGAGAATCAGGATGATACCTGAAAAAGACCAAGTTGAGTGATAGTGCAACATGAGTGTGTGTTACAGGAATGAGCCAATATAGGGAAAATGTTGATGCTGGAACAAGAGAGTGTAATCGAAGAAGCAACATCTTCGAGTTACAGTGAGGAGGTGGAATCCAGCATCCAGGTGAAGGATTTGAACCAAGAGAGCACATAGTGAATCCATCATAAAAGGAAGAGGCTAAGTATTACATAATAAATGGGTAAAATGTGAGAAGGTCAGTATGTTTGGTGGTGGGAGTGTGAAGAGGCTCCCCTTAGGTTGCTCCTGTTTTCTAAATGAAATAAGCAAGGTGATTAATTAAGAGTAAGTCATGGACAGGAGATATTAGGGTTTGAAGAGTGAAGAAAGAGTAAAAAATGACATTTGCAAGAGTGAACATACGAATTAATTAGGGAAATGTAGTAGGATGTCTGGGTATTTCCAAGAACCCACTTGAGGATGGTGCTCTTGTATCCAATTAAAACCATTCAGTGTATATAGTAGTTGAGATAATAGTTGTGAATAACATAAAAATACAAAATAACAATGTATTAACCAACTGCATTCATTTTCTACCACTGACATTACAAATTATCACAAATTTAGTGCTTTATAACAACACAGATTTATTATCTTATAATTCTGTAAGTCAAAACCAAAATGAGTCTTAAGGTCTAAAATCAAGGTGTTGATGGTCCTGCATTTGTTTTTGGAAACTCTAAAGGAGAATTTACCCCCTTACCTTTTCCAGCTTCCAGAGGTAGCTGCGTTCCTGGCCTCGTGGCCTCTTCCTCCATCTTCAAGCCAGCAACATTGCATCCGTCTGACCCCACTTCCATCTTCACATCTCTCTCTCTGGCTCGTTACAGCTGGGAAAGGTTCTCAGCTTTTAAGGATCCATTTGATTAGATTGGGCCCACCTGGATAACCCAGCTCTTCTCACCAGCTCAAGGTCCTTAATCACACCTGCAAAGTCCCTTTTGCCAGTGTAAAAGACATATCCATAGGCATGGGGGATTGGGAAATGGACGTCTTTGGGAGTCATTATTCTGCCCACCATACCAGAGTAAAAGTTGATTTCTATTTTTTAAATAAAGGAAAGCAGACATAGGGGGTCTAGGGCTACATCACATAATGATCATTAAGACCCAAACTCTACATTCTTAACGTGTCACCGGATTGCCCAAGACAGCTGTCAGGCCATAGTCTTTACATTCATATTTCCGTCAACTAGAAGGAAAAAAGCTTTGAAAAGTTCAAAGTTTATGATTTGTCTCTCTCTCTGTCTCTCTCTCTCTTACACACACACACACACACACACACACACACACACACACACACACTTTCTTTTGAACATTTCCCTAAAATTTCATAAAACACTTCTGCTTACATCTCAATGTGGAGAAGTTTTTCTATGCATTCATGAACCCAACTAAAATTCAGGTGTGATACTACTAAGGAAAAAAAGGAGAAAGGGTTACTGGAGTAGAAAATTAGCAGTTTCACCTCAGCATGAAGTGTGTGGTTTCCCCTTGCTTGTTCCCAAGCTTGCTACTGGATAGAATCAGGGTTGAGGTTTTGCCTGGCAAGTGTGCCAGAGGGAGAGAGGTCAAGGGAATGGATAGTGTACACAACTGTGGATATGATTATAATACTAAAACATGGGATTCAAGCCTAGAAAGACAATAAATGAGGTCAAAAGGAGGGTAATAGATGGTGGGAAGTTAACGTTATATTGGAGGGCTTGGTAGAGTTAAAAAGCTGTTGGAATAGGGTGCTAGGTAGAGTGAACTGGAAGTGTAAAATGCAGTAGTTGGAGAATGGAATGCTTGAAAACGGAAAACAGTAAAACAAAGTCTAAGACATGATCACAGATACAGGAGGCTGAGGTAGTGGAAGACAAGATCTTTGGAGAATCCAAGGATAATCTATTCGGATATTGAAATCACAGAGTATTGACAGAAGCAGGGTTGGAGATTGAGACAATACTAAAAGCTAAAATTGTCAGAAAGTGAGGAGTCTATAGGTGACAGCAACATAGTCTTAGAGTCAGATAACAGGATGCTCACTGGGTCTGAAAGTAATGAAGAAATTGGGAATGATTTGGAAGGAGCAATAAGAAACAAGGATGACAAGGAAGATCTTTCACCCCTTCCAGGCCCCCCAAAATGGGGGTGTAGGAGAAAAGACAACCCCAATTGCAGAGGGCTGCAAATAAAGAAATATTCTCAGAAAAGGGCCTGATTTCAAAGGAAGACAGTTAAGGGAACAATCTGAGAGGAGATTGAGGGCATCAGCGATTTTGCTTGTCTCTGAGATGCCATATGTGATGGTTAATTTTATGTGTCAACTGGACTGCATCTAAGAGAAGCCCAGATAACTAGTAAAACATTATTTCCAGGTGTGTCTGTAAGGATGCTTCCAGAAGAGATAAGCATTTGAACTAGTAGACTAGATAAAGAAAAGCGCCCTCAGCAACATGGGTGGGCATCACCCAATGTGCTGAGGGCCTGGATACAACAAAAAGGCAGGGGAAGGGTGAATTTGCTGTCTGCTTGAGCGTAAACTGGAATATCCATCTTCTGCCCTTGGACATCGGCACCCCTGGTTCTTGGGCCTTAGAACTCAGACTGGTACTTACACCATAGGTTCCCCTGGTTCTCAGGCCTTCAGGTTTGTACCAGATCGACACCAGCTGCTTTCCTGGGTCTGCAGCTGCAGACAGTTGGACATCTCAGCCTCCATAATTGTGTGAGCCAATCCATCATAATAAATCTTTATCTATCTATCTATCTATCTCCCATTGCTCCAGTTTCTCTGGAGAACCCTACTACACCATATTATTACTTTTCTAAACCGAAATTATTTTGAAAAGGAGGGAGGATGCTATCAGTAACTACACAAGGTGACATGGAACTGGCCCAGGCAAACTGCGATATATCATCGTCTTACTTATGACTGAACTCAAGAAACTTAAGCAACACCTCTGCTACAACTTAAGAGCACTACATGCCACCTTGCATTGCCCTTGTCACTGGCCTTAGACCTGGAGGTGCTTCTGTCTCTGCCATTACCTCTGCTGATGGAATGAATTTTCTACTGATCCTACTTCTGTTCTCCACTCAGCCATGATTCACGGTGTAGGGGTATCTAACAGACAGAGCTTCAGTCACAGGCGCACCCTAGCTGCAAGGGAAGCTAGGAAAGTATCAGCCTGCTACCTTTGGTAGGAGGTAAGAGGATTCTGCCTTCTACCAAAACTCATAAGGTGGAGGATTCCACAAACACAGGAGAGGGTAACAGACTCTAAGCAGTCAAAAAGACACCAAAAAGAAAAAAAATAGTAAGCATCCTTTAGAGTCATCATTTCCTCCTCCTTGGTTGAGGCCTTGAAGAGCAGCCAGCATCCTCTGTATCTTTTTATTTAATCTTGTAAGACACTATTAGGAGCTCCATTTGGGAATATTTGATTAATGATATAGATTCCATCAGAGTGCATTTAGTACTAATACCGCGATCATTTCACATTGGAAGAAGTAACTGTGAGCAATAAATTCACTTTCTAAAATGCCAATTTTACACAAATAAAATCAATTTGAAATTGATTAACTCATAACCACTGATGTTTTCTAATAAAATATGAATGATTTAAATTATTCTTAATCAGTATTATAGAAAGGCTTGAAGTTTTCATGGGTTTTCCCATAAAACATTTTATGACTTCATGCTTCACTGTCCATTTATGAACAGGGTTGCTAAGACTTCGCAGAGCTCTGGGCACACCCTCTAATCAATACTCCCTGATTAGGTACAGCATTTGTCTTTGACCACAGAGATACTGTAGGGTTGTTTTTCTTAAATATAAACAGGCCGCTTGCTAACTTCCAAGCTATGTTTCAAGGTTTATTTGGCACAATGTTTGCAATGCAGAATTCCTGTCACGGGAATAACAAAATATCAATAATAATGTTTACTTTGCACCAAAGATTATATTGTGTGCTTTATAAGGACTAATTCATTAAATCTTCACAACAACCTTATAAAGTAAGGAGAATTATTAACATTACTTTATAAATGAGGAAAACAAAACTGATAGAGGTTATACTCTTATACGAAATGATACTGCTAGTAACTGTTGAAACCCAGATTCAAACCCAGGCCCACCGCGGAGCAACATTTCACGTCCTTGGCCGTCTGCCTTGTACTGCACATTTACACACACACAGACACACACACACACAGGGCTACCATTACAGAGCTGGGTTCCCAGAGTAGCCTACAGAATTATGTGAAATATACGTATTAATACTTATAATTTTTAATGTAGAAAATTATTCTGTACAGTCAAATTTTCTGTATAAAATATTAAAACTCTTTACCAGAAACCTTACCTGAAGCCTATGCTCCCTAGGGACCTACCAGCTGCCCAACCCTCCAAACGTCCTACCAGGCTTTGAGTCTGGGGAGGACCTCCTGTTAATAACATGGCCATCATCCAATGCGGAAGTCCCCAAATTCAAATGACTCCCTTGAGAAAAATAGGGAACTCGGTGGACACTCTATGGACAGTATTCTTGTACCCTCATTTTCTTTTTTTTTATTGCTCTGATTTAAACTTGTCTTCCCTGACACTCTCTGAAGCAGTTGCTATTTCTCCTCCTCTATCCCATGACTCACAGGCCTGGGCATTGAGCGTTGTCTGGCTTACTCCACATAGCTTGTCCCAAGTCATTCACCTCCTTCCTTCTTCTTTCAAAAGTCTCCTTGTTTGACACATACACTGTCAGCCTGCAGGTCCAGCAGCCCTTCCCTCTGTCATCTGCACGCCTCTGGTTCAGGCCCTCATTTTCCCCTGACTGTGGCACCTACCTCCTCCCATTGTTATCCCATCATTATTTTGGTGACTTCAGCTTCCATGTGGATTATCCTTACAACAATTTTCCTCCCCATTTCCTAATCTCCTCACTGACACTGACTTTTTAGTCCACTATGCTTCAATTGCAAACTCATATGGTCATATTTCAGACCTATGCTTTTGTGTACAGTAGCCACTAGCCATGTCTGGCATTCAAATTATCAGGTATAATTTTAGAAATAGAAAATTCCTAACACTACACCACCCCCTCAAAATCCTCGCCAGCAACTAGTAAAAGCCAGAAATTCTACTCCGAGGCCTTTGTATTAAGGCTTTTATTCCTGCTAAAAGCACAATATAAGATGTTACTTTAAGTTGTCTGCCATTTCCCCCTTTGAGGAAATGAAGTATCCAGTGGTCACACACGTGTGGCTGAGGAAAGGGGAATGCATGAGAAACACTGCAATGAACAGAGTGAAATCTCCTCTTGGCTAATTCTGGGGTCTTTTGGGCATAAACTTCGTAAGTGTGTTTGATGCTAGGTCAGGCTGGGAAGCAGACTGATGATGGGCTTGGGCTTTCCTGGGGGCAGAATGAGAGATGAGGAAGGGAGACCCAAGGGAGAGAGAGAAGCTGCTTCTGTCTATGGTAAAATCCAGGCCAGGAGACAGTAGAGAAGCCTGGGTCTACCCTGGACTTCGGATGTGAGGGCAGGCAGGCAGCGGTCAGAACCAAGGATGTACGTGTGGGCCAAATAGGAAGGTACCTACCTCAGCAGAGGTGGCACATCTGGTAGACAATGAGTTGGAAAAAGATCCAGAGCAAACAGAAAGATGCTCCCTGTTCTGAAGCTCAGATCCCTAATATCATCCAACCAGTATTCCTCACCCTCTGACTCTATGGGAATAGTCCTTGCTCCCAATGAATTAGGTTCCTTATGAAGGTTTAGGGTCCCACGGAAGCCAAATGAGGGCTGTTCACTCAGCCTTACATTCCACAGGTGCTGGACTCAGAGTTCACACTCCAGCCTCCATAGAGACACAGGTGTCTAGGGAAGGATGTCCGGGAACATCGCTGTGCAAGGATCACGAGCATGAGGCAGAGGCAGAGCCAGTCCTTGGGTTTGGTTGACCT
Source organism: Indri indri (assembly GCA_004363605.1). NCBI lineage: Eukaryota > Metazoa > Chordata > Mammalia > Primates > Indriidae > Indri > Indri indri. Next base: position 6,349 of record RJWJ010036507.1, on the reverse strand, counting down.
TGGACCAGCGCGTCTGTCTCCCACAGTGCACCTTTCTCCCCAGGCCCAACAGAGAAGGTGCAGCTGGCTTGAGAGAAACTTCCCTCTCCAGAGCTCGGTGCATTCACCCATCCTGTCTACCCCTTCCTTTATCTTCCTACATCCTATTCGCTTTTCGGACTTAGTTTTGGGTCACTTCTCAAGTCTGCAAGTGATGGCTGTCTTTTGGACTCCCAGTCTGGTATTCACTGTGTGGAAATTGCCAGTTTAATTGCCTAATTCTTACTATACTTGTCTGTTACCTCTTTTCCCAGAGCATCACTGAATATTTGTTGGATAGAACCAAGGCTTATTCAGACCTGCTGAGACCGTGGGAATGTGGCTACGGCCAACCCTTGACTTTTCAGGCATCTTTTAAAAGTCCTTCAGCTTCCCTTGTTTTGCTTCTTGAGTGGATTTTGCTTCTTTTGGATCTATAACTACTCCAAATAAAATGAATTCTTCTTACCCATCTTAGTATGGAGAGATATCCAAAACGAACACAAACACAACTCCAAAGGCTTGAAGAGCAATAAACATCTTTAATAAAGGCCTTTTTTATTTTAAAAGGAAGGACAAAGAGAAGGAAAACCAACACCATCCAATGCATAAGAAAACCTCGCTTTGAAGTTTTCCTCATCTCTCTTTCCTCATCTCTCCCCAAATCCGATCACCATAGCTGTACAAGTTCATCTCCTCCCTGTTTTGTAAAAGCTTCAAGTTTTACAAATTCTCTTCCTTATTTTACCTTTCTTCTCTCTCATCCCATTAACTTCCCCCAAAAGTACCTCCCTCCACTAGACTTCTCACCTTACTACCCCTACAAGCACGACCAATGCCTCGGCCAACAAATGGTTCTTTCTCTAATAGGCAATAGAAAGAAGAGATAGTACACTTAACATTTTTAGTACAAAGAAATTAGAGACATTTGCCTGATTTTAGTATCTCTACGCTTTCATTAACGTGTTCTCCATTCAGACTAGAATTAGACTAAGAAAAAAATTAAAATTAAGGAAACTCCAATAATACAAGGCAGAGTAAACAAAAGTCCCCACAGAGGGACAAGGCACTGTTATGAGACCATGGGGAGGAGAAGTGAAGATCTCAGGTGGACAACTGCCCCTTGCTCCTCTTGGCAGGGCATATTTACTGCTAGATACAGAAAATTCGCCTAGACCTCAAGATTTTCCCTGTACATTCAGTCCACTCCCAAATCATGCCGATTTCCTGGCACATTTCTCTGCCTCCTCCTCTGACACCACCACTATTCCTTACAGCTTCCACCAGCCTTTTAGGGACTTAGTCCATTCCCAGTTTTGCAGCTGGATGGAAAGTGGAAGCTCAGAGGAGAGGTGAGGATTAGAAAATGGGTTCCATTTTGGGGAAGTTAAAGTATCTCTGTGGATGGGCAGGTGCAACTGGTTTTCCAGTTCTAACAGCTGAGGGGCGGGGAAGGGCCTCCTCACTTGCTCTGCTGGAGAACTGTCTTTAAGAGTAAAAACTAACACTTACTGACCACTTACCATATGTAAGCCAAGCATCTGTCTATGCCCTTTACATATGTTAACTCTCCTCCTCTTCATAATGACCTTAAATGTAAGTGCTGTCATTATACCCATTTTGTTAGACAAGGAAACGGTCCAGAAAGGTGACTTGCCCCAGAACACGTCACTGGTAGGTGGCTGGGATCCTCATTCCTCGAGTCCTCTCCTACTTTCTCGACCCCAGCATGTAGCAACTCTTTAGTGCAGAAGTAAATGTATTGAGGAGCTTCTGAATGTTTGGTTTAACCCACTTATTTCCAGCTTTTTCTCAGGGGACGGGGTGTTAGGAAGGGACCAAATCTGCAGGTGGCAGATACAGGCCAGGAGGGCAGTTCTGAGGGACAGAGAAGCCAGGGAACAGTTAGAGGAAGGGATTGCAGGAAAAGGCAGAACACCTGACAAATCATATAGATCAATTATCTGGTAATATCCCACACTGCCCATAAGCTTGCCCCTGGACCAGGCCAATAAAAGGAACCCAAGGAAACTACCTGGAAGTCCTTAACATCTTTCTCCACTTGTAGAGACCAACCTGTTCCTCTCTGAAATGTGCTCTCGCTTTGTATAGCTCCCTTCTTTTCTGCAATAAAAGCTGTTTGTGTGGAATTGCTTCCTGTCTGTGGTCACTCGGTGTACCAGCCCTGCTTGTGAATTTTCCAAGCAAGAAACCAAAGAAGCAGAACAAAAGTCCACCAAGAGGCCGGACCTGGCTGTGGGGTTGTATCTCCAGGTGGCAGGAAGGGCTTGAAATAAAACTAGGTGATCATATTCTGGCATTGTACCCAGAGGGAGGGAGGGCACTTCTCCCAGGCCCCTGTGGAACCACACAGGTAGGCAGTTCTGTGCAGCTTGGCAGTTTAAGGTAAGACCCTCAGTATAAACCTGCAATCTACAATTTAGGGGCACACAGAGGGTCCACCCCAACCCTCAGAGGCCCCACTCCCTCAAAACTTCTTATTTTCCCAGCCACACATCCAATCAGAAATTCAAATTGACAACGTCAAATGCCAATACCTGGAGCTAAGGAATATGATTCAAACCACCACAGCCACCACCCAACAGAGCAGCCCCTCACATACGCCTTGACATTTGCTCCTGCATGCGACCAGTGTGAATGAATTTCTGTCTCTTGCAAAACTAGATTCAATCCCTGATACCAGCATGTGGCTGAGACTCTTTCGCAGATATACCTTGAGCATTCAAAAAGCACTTAAGAAATGTACCATCGGACTATCATAAAGGTAGTGACAAAGGTAGGAATGAAATATTTATTTCTACATCTTTCAAGGAGGATGATAGTCTGGCAGCCCCGCAAGGCCGGCCAGCGTTCCAGGAGCAGCCTCCAGCCACCTTTCCCACAGCAACTGCACCGTCGCTCAGCAGGTTGATGTCAACCAACAGTCAAGTCCTGAAATCACCAAAGTATTGTTTCCACTCCAGTGTGAAAACACGGTAAGTTATGTTTTTTAAAGGCCAAGAGTGAAAATAACCCTGCTAGGAATCAGTGCTTTCAATAAAAGAAATAAATATAAATCCTTCTGTTTCTCAACAATGCTTTATCTTTCACGAAACCGAAGAAGAAAAGAAACCAACAAGCCTAAAGTATTACTTTTTATATCAAATATTTAGATCCAATATAGAGATAATTATCCACTATGTGGACCAGGTTGCTTGGAGCCTCTGCCTAATAGCATCGTGACTTCATCAAAACCACTAATAACTATTAGGTGATATCACAGTCTGGGACGTTTCAAAGGAGAGCAGGAGTTGAAATCTCAAGGTCTCTTTTTGGTCCGACATTTCCATGCACCAGTGAACGTATATCTAGTGACTCAAAATAGACACTAGACAAATGTCTCATTTCTCTGCTTGATTAATTCATTCCCTGTTGTTTTTCCTACATATGTGGTTTAGTATTTTTGGTCTGACCACAGAATTTGCTTTAAAAATGACAATCTCCATAGATATTCTAATATACGCACGCATATTTTATTTTTGGCATTCTAAGATCTCAAAATATTTAAGAAAACCTGTTCTGTGCTGAGGGAATAGGAGCCTGACTAGGCGACAAGGACTTGGGGAGGGGAGGTAATTTTGGAGCCCAGGGCACCTGTGTCTGCTCAGGGCAGGGCAGGGCAGCACAATGCCAGGGGGTGGGGAGGCAACTGAGTGTGAGCAGGAGGAAGTTTGAGTGAGGCCAGGGCAGAGAGGGATGGAGAAGTGAATAACAACTGGCACAGAAAAAGAACTGGACAGATTTCACCTTCTGTGCAACGGTTCTGGGTGTGGTCTCTCCTTAACAATTCCAGACACAACAAATCTATGTTTCCAGGTCTGCTCAGTAAACGTTGGATTGGTCTCTCCAAGTTTTGCACAGGTTGCTTAAGCATTAGCCTTCGATGCTTCTCAGACTGCTCTCCAAAATTTTTAATTAATTGACCAAACTTCCCTTAGCCAAAACCCAAATGTGTTAGAATCCAACTCTATCTCCTCAACAAGGAAAACCCTAACTTGAGGACTGTATTAAGCACGCCTTTTTATTTTCTGTATTTTTAATGCTTTGATATCTTGAAGGCTGGCTGACCCACAAAGGACTACCCCTCCCAAGGCTAGTCAATTCCTAGAGATAGTAGTGACTCACCTGTGAGCACATCTTTCATATGCAACCAGCCAGCCCAGAGCCTACCTGCTCCCCCTGAACCTGCCTTATCAGGCTCTTACACTCAAGGTCACTCACTATTCCTCTGCTCTAATCACCCCAGGGCCAGCTGCCAGACCACTGGACAGTCCCTATGTCCCAGAGCCTGCTGAAATTATTCAAACTAGCCAATCCTAAACCTGCTTGCCTTGGCTTGCCATTCCCATAGCAACCACAATAAAGGCTCTTGCCCATATTTTCCCCTCCACTCTCTGCCTCCTGACCGACCAACCCTGGGGCTTCTCCGAGTGGCCCTGAGTGGTGTGGTGTGCCCCCTCCTCTTAGTAACTGTGAGTAACAATCTCTTCGGTGGCAATCATCTCCTGATCTGTTGGACTCACCATAACTGAATAATAATAATAAAACCTACATTTTAAAACAAGGGTAAGCAGTTTTTTAAAAGTGATGTTTGGGAGATTAGTTTTCCAAGCTCTATAATAGGAAAGAACTCAGTGGGAAAATGATATCTTGCATATGAATTGCTATGTCTCTGTGTGTACATGTCAGTGTGCATACATTTGCCCTAATTAACCTTTCCTCCTCTCATTAATATTAAGTATAGAGGATTAACGTATATAATAAAAAGGGCATAGAACAGCCTTTGGGGTCCAGGAGACCTGGGTTTGAAGCCAGACTCTCTAGCTCCCTAGCGTATGACCTGGGGCACATTGAGGCATCTCTCTGAACCTCAGTGCCTCTGTGGCAAATGGGCCATCAATACCAACCTCACATTGATGTAGGAATTAAATGCAATAATGTATCTGAAAATGCTTCCATTGGTTGGTTATCCAGAATGTGCAATGCCATTTCAGCAAATCCACCCAATATCACAGGTCGTTGGAATTAGCATCCTATTTTTGAGATGAGAAAACGGAGGCTCAGATAGATTAAGAAACATGCCCAGTGAGAAACAGACAGTAAATCACAGTCAGGAAGCTAGAACCCAAGGCCTTTGTGCCATCTTCTGGCCACACTTTTCAATATTTGCTTATAGTTCTCTAGGAGAAAGGGGCTCATTACTAATTTAACTTCAGGTATTTTAAAAAAAATCTGGTTTTTACAAAACGCACCTAAGGTGGGGGCGGAGGTGGTAAGGAAAGGAGGTGGCCGTGGGATGTGGCTATAAAGGAATAGCAGGAGGGATCTTTGCGATGGAACAGTTCTGTACCTTGACTATAGTGGTGACACACAAGTCTACATCTAGGATAACATTTCATAGAACTAAATACACACAAAAAAAAGTGCATGTAAAACTGATGGAATCTGAATAAGGTCAACAGATTCTATCAATATCAATTTCCTGTGTGTGCTATTGGACTGTAGTTATACAAGATGTTACCATTGGGGAAAACTGGGTGAAAGGTATACAGGGTCTCTCTGTTTTATCTTTTATAATTCCATGTGAATCTAAAATTATCTTAAAGTAAAATTTAAATAAATGCTCCTAAGAATGAATTCAGGAAAGTGGAATTTTCAGTTGGGGTAGGAAAGAAAGAGGAGGAAATATTTTGTAAACAAAAGGCCTCCCTGGCTCATCTTAGGTATGAAAGATCCACAGCCCAACCCCCAGAAGCTCTGCCTTGGTTGTGTGGGATCAGACCTAGGGAAGCAAGGGCTTTAGTGAGGTCCTCTGAACCACCTTATCCCCCTATCCAAACTTCTCTCTGGACACCAGGGCCTAGAGCCCACTGTAGCCTCTGTGCCAGAACACTCCTGCTTATTCCCAGAGAATCCCACAGGGTGGAGGGAAGGGAGTTAGCCATGGAGCCATTCCTCCCACTTTCCTTCTCCCCGGAGGTTGGGTTGGGACCAAGCACAAGTCACAGAAGTCACTGACTTAATACAATTATTCAGCTCAGGATTAGAGGTGCCACGATATTGAGCAATCATCCTGTGGTGCTTTGTGATGGGGTTTGTTGTGGGTCACGCACCCTTTGTTATGTGACATTGTTCTTCTGGAAGGACACAGCCCAGCTGTAGAACCCAGGGTCATGCCTGGCTCTAGACACACCAAAGCCAGATGCCCTCTCCCTACTGGCTCTGAACAGAACAAAGCTGCTGACACCTGTCTTTGTGGTCCAGATTTCCA
>RJWJ010036506.1:0-16051 GCA_004363605.1 Indri indri | reverse complement strand
AAAAAAAAAAAAAAAAAAAAAAAAAGAACACTGGTAGACCCTCTCAGCTAGACAAAATAGCAACTAAGAATCATAAAAAAGTATACAGAGCCACATCTCAAAAATTATTCTGAGCATGGCTTTTAAAAAATGGAGGAACATTGAATTTCATTTGTAGAAAGCCTGCAATATTTTCAAGGGAATTGTATTGGGTAAAGTGCCACCACCAAGCTGAACTAAATGAGAATGAAGTTGCTCAAAATGCAAAAGGGTCTCTGGGTCCCAACTTTCTAAAGGCAGGTTGAAAATTGCCTAAAGAACATATCTTCCACTGCCCTCATTAGAAGCGGCCAAGTGGGATTGAAAAGGAAAGATGTCTCAGATGGCAGAGTCAAGGGCCCCGAGGGTGTAGCCAAGAGCCACTCCAAAGAGCAGAAGCAGGGCCTAATCAAGGCACACTTCTCACTCCAAGAGGATCTGTAAATATTTTTCAACTGGGATTTTGGAATTGTCATGAAACCATGGCTGCTATATACCTCCCCTTTTTGAATGGGAATGTTTATTGTAATTATCTTGTCCCTATTTTACCACTGCATATTGTAAGAATTCCTTTGGCATTGAATTAAAGAAGGGATTAGAAGGCTCAGAGAGGTAGCAATGTTATTTAAAACCTAAGAACCCACCATATTTCCAAATTCTCTCAGAGAACCCAAAAGACACTTTTTAAAGGACTAATATATACAAGATCTCAGCTATGTTTTTTTTGTTTTTTGATTTTTTTTTACTAGCTGATTTTGCCTCACATAGATATGTAGTTGAAGAGGAGAAAAGTATTTTAATAGACTTTTCGGATAATTGTAGATATTCTTCTTTGATAATGCACAAAAACACAACAAATTGTAATTTCTTTAAGGTTAGTGGCAATGCAGAATCTGAAACCATGCCAATGATATTTTCATACTCTGTAATATTAAAAATCATTTGTCTATATTGCAATTTAAATGAATCTTTTACCCATGCATGATTTTGTAGCATCATTGGTTGTATTAGTCAGAGTTTTCCAGAGAAACAGAAGGAACAGGACATAGAGAGATATATAGATATACAGTTATATATGGGTGGGGGAAAGAGAGAGAGAAAGTGAGGGAGATTTACTATGAGGAATTGGCTCATGTAATGGCAGAGGCCAAGGAGTCCCACGATCTGCTGTCTGCAAGTTGAAGACCCAGGAAAGCCTGTGGTCTAATTTCAGTCTGAGTTCAAAGCCCTGAGAATCAGGGCAGCCTATGATATAAATCCCAATAAATTGGAGAATATCGATTCTTTGAGCTATGGAAATATTTCAAATATTGACACGTTTCAATATGCAATATCAATAAATCAAATTCATTAATATCACCACCACTTTTATCAGAAAAATATCGAAGTTTTGGGAGGTTTTCCAGATCAAGATGGAAGAAACAAGCTTTCCAAAACACTAATTTTTAATTGAAGGACTAAATTTTATCATTTCCAACAAATACTGTCTGTTATTTTCCTTGAAGTGACATACTCCCTTTTTCATTTCCAAGAAAATATCTGCAAAATACCACAATATGAGTAACCATATATTGTCAATAGTTCTTTCAAATAAAAATTGTGTTTCCTTCTGGGAGGCCGAGGCAGGTGGATAGCTCAAGGTCAGGAGTTTGAGACCAGCCTGAGCAAGAGCGAGACCCTGTCTCTGCTAAAAATAGAAAGAAATTATCTGGACAAATAAATATATATATATAGAAAAAATTAGCCAGGCATGGTGGTGCATGCCTGTAGTCCCAGCTACTCAGGAGGCTGAGGCAGGAGGATCACTTGAGCCCAGGAGTTTGAGGTTGCTGTGAGCTATCCTGAAGCCACAGCACTCTAGCCCGGGCAACAGAGTGAGACTCTGTCTCAAAAAAAAAAAAAAAAAAATTGTGTTTCCTGAAATAAAGTTAGTACTAGTTAGATTGTTACCTCATACCTTATATCTAAAAAAGTAATGCCTAGTGCTATTGAGGATATAGAGAAACAAGAACTCTCATAAACTGCTGATGAAAGAGTAAATTGGTATAATTTCCAGAGGAAAATTTGGTTATGTGTATCAAAGTCACTTTGATCATAAACTGGTCAAAATGATTGACTCCTAAGAATATTTCCCAGGCAAGGAGTCAACAGTATCTGTATAACAATGTTTATAGCAACACTGTTTATAAAAGTGAAAACTTTTGCCCTCAATGGACAATCTCAGTGAATCAGTGGTACTTTTGGTACCACTATATAACAGAATTATCAAATATGATGTAATTGACACACATTGCTAAGTAAATAGAGCAGGTTACAAAACAATGTGGCTTTTCTCCACACCTCTGGGTTGCTTTATTTCCAAGTACTGGGAGATTTTTCAGATAATGTTCTACTACTATTAATTTCATGGTAGTCAGATAACATCTCTATATGACATTAAACTTTTAAAATTTAATGAAACTTGGTTTCTTGCCCAGCATATGGTTTATCCTGATGAAATTTATGTGCTTGAAAATAATACAAATTCTGTTTGGGGTGGAATGTTCTATCAATGTCAATTAAGTCAAGTTGGCTGAGAGTGTTGTTCAGGTCTTCTGTATACTTACTGATTTTCTGTCGATTTGTTCTATCAATTGCTGAAAGAGAACTGTTGAAGTCTCCAGCTATAATTGTGAATTTATTTCTTCTTTTAGGTCTGTCAGTTTTTCCTTCATATATTTTTAAGTTCTGTTATTGGCTGCATGCACATTTAGAATTGTGATATCTTCTTGATCAATTGCCCCCTTTTCTATTATAAAATGTCTCTTTTTTATTCCTAGTCATATTCTTTATTTTAAAGTCTCCTTTGTCTGATACTAAGATAGCAACTCTAGCTTTCTTATATGTGTCTGCATGACATATCTTTTTCCACTTTATATTTTTACCCCATCTATATCTTTCTATTTCAAGTATAATTCTTATAGATAACATATAGTTGGCTCTTGCTTTCTAATCTAGTCTCACAATCTCTAATTTTTGCCTTTTGATTGGAGCATTTAAACTATAGTTAATGCAGTTATCAGTATGGTCAGCTTAAGTGTACCTTCTTGCTATTAGATTTTTATGTCTCATACGGTTTTTTTTTTATGTTTCTGCCTTTTTCGGATTAATTGAGTATTTTTTAGGATTCCCTTTTATCTCCATCATTGGCTTGTTAGCTAGACCTTTTTATTTTATTTTGTTAGGGATTGCTCTAAGGTTAAAATGTGCATCTTTAACTTATCACAGTCTGTACTTAAATAATATTATATTGCTGGATAAAGTAGTAGAGGTAAGGATAAATTTTTATATTTCACTGTTTACCTGTGTGTCCTTTATTATTACAAATATGAATGACTTATTTAAATAAGAAAAAAAATTTAAATGACTTGTAAGCCTGTGTTAAGCACCTATTCTGGTTCCACACAAAAGACAGGAACAGAGAAAGTTTCTGAATTTCCAACTGTGCTATACAGAACCAAAATCAAGCCCAAAAAATTATCTAGAAAGAACTCCTGGTAAATAATGGTATCTGTGTTCCCCTAACAAAACCCCAAACTATGGCATCTCAATTTTCTGATTTCTATCAAGTATACATTACTGACATAGCAAGGAAGGCCAAAACCAAATTAATTTGTGTGGCTAAAAATTAAAAACATGGTCTTTCTACGCTCATTTACTGTACTATACTTCATCATGCCTCAAGTATATCAAATGTCTAATATGTATATAAGGTAAGTGACATTAATGACTAACCATGAATAATAGCTAAAAAAAAAACCATAGATATTCCTGACTAACCCTGTCAATTATTTAAAACAAAATAAAGTATTTGCATTGAGTACATGAACACACAGATAAAATATTTTGTTGAAGAACTCAAAAGCATCTCCAAGGCAAGAATTTTATCTTATTTACCTGTATTAATCCTTCTAAAATCCTCCAATATCATTTTCTAGTTGAGAAAACAAAATCAGAAATTTGCTTACACAGGGAGAGAATGGGGAAGACCATTATTGTTACATCTAATTACAAGTGAAGGCAAGCGAAGTTTATGAAACTAAACTTGTTCACAAGAGTTGCCTTTAGGGCCTCCAGGATCTCAGGCAGACTTCATCCATTTGACATATTAAATTAACACCTTAAGTGAGTCTCTGCACTTTATAAATCAATTGGCCATCCAGCCTCACATAGTTAAAGTTAATCCAACTGGTAATGTTGACCTTTAAAATTCTGATTGTTGCCCTACTCCTCTTTTTCTCTGAAATATTTCAAAACTGCTTTATGTATCAATTGCTCTGCTCTATTTTAATGGGTTAATGACACAGAACCTATTACACTTAAACCATGTTTCTGGGTCCAACCATAGTACCATCCCATGGGAAAAATGGCCTTAAGCTGAACTCATGTTGATACTTCAGTAAGAAAACCTGACTACTATGGAGTCCGTGATTCTCTATGACAAATAATCATGCAAATAGTATGTTGCAAAATTTACTTTACTTTCTCATAGTAGTCGTATTTAAAATGGTGGCTAGTTTCCAAGGCTAGATCACAAGAACCTACTTAATTGAACATAGGCCCCAAAAAGAAAGTGTATATGCCATAAAAAAGAATGAAATACTGTTATTGTGATGTTAGCACTTAAATATATTGAGGAATATAAGGTCCAATTTGTAAATGTTATCTATTCGTCTTAAATATCAGTGTTGAATAATGGAAAGTTTAATTATAGAAACATAAGAAGACAAATGGAGATTTTGTATAAACATTTTTGTAAACTTCTGGACACTTGCAAGAGATTACGAGGTTAATGAAAGTTTCTTTGTTACACATATTAACTCTAGGAGTTTTGACTTTGCTTTTCCTAGACAGAATGTTGCCTAACAGAGCCACTGAATTGATACAATTTAAAGATATGCTTTAATTATGTGAGTTACTCTTACTTACGAAATTGTGTGTCAGCTACTATTTTTAAAACAAATCATTCTCTTAATTTTAAAATATTAATTTAAAAGGCTTATTAAATAAAGTAAAAGTATTTTTACCTGAGTTCTTATCCAATTTCAGTATTTCAAGGTTAGAAAGTCACTAATGAAACTCATTTTTAAGCCATATGTATCAGGGGGAAGAAAACCTTTAAAATGCATAAATTTCCTATGAAAAGGATATAAAGAAAAGCAACATCCCCCCATAATATGCTGAAATTTAAAAAAAATTGAATTTCCTTTGAAAAATCAGAAAAAGAAAAGCAACATCTGTTATGGTCGAGTATCTAGTATATCCTAATGCTTTTTATAAATACAACAGAAAGTTGTCTCCTAATATGGTGTTAGATTATTCCTTTTCTCTGACTTTTGTGGAAGTAGAAAGTAAGAAATATGCATGGCTAACATCACCATTGTTAATCAAGTATGCATCAACCATGAGACTGGTTTATTATTTATAGCCAGATTTCTTCCACAATGAGTTCTAGCCAGCTCTTAAATGAATTTATTATGCCCTTCACCTCAAAACTTTAAATCCTGATAGAGACAGTAATAAAAATGCCCCAGTCATGCTGAAATGAAATGAGAAGCCTAAATTAGGTAGGGACCTATTTTCACGTGTAAAAGCAAAGAACATAAGTGAATTTAAACTCCTGGTTTTTGTTAAGATCATCCTCTCTCTAGTCCTGCCTTCTTGCCCAGCTGCAATTAAAAGCTTTCTGAGTTCCTCGTTTTATTAAAACCAGGAAACTGATCTGTGGAGGGAAAACAAACTCCACCAAAACACATTGCAGGTTCAACTCAAAAAAGCACTGCCCATGAATCTGAGGGCTGCTGACCACAGCTGACCTGTCCTTCCTCCCTGTCATAAACGTCAAAAGCGCTCTAAATACTGCATTTCTGAGGTTCCAGATACTGACCTTTGAGGCTGAAACCTGATCACATTCCAGGTTTGGGAGAGCTGAGCCTTCAGCCCTTTCCCAAGGGAACCAAGGCACCCACTGGAAGCCCTCATTTGTGCTCCCTGTGAAGTTAATATTAAACCCTATACCCTTAGGAGATACTGTCTCCAACCTGGCTACATCTGTTTTATCCTAACAGAAAAAGCCAGCAGCTTGAAATGTTAAAAAGAATGATTACTGAGAACTTAGCCATGCAGAGTGAAAGATCAACCCGGGACAATAGATAACGTTGCAATATGGCAAGCCTTCTATTTTTTTTTATTAGAGTAATGCAAATATGTTATATAACTTTATTATTTTATGATCATTTGAACCCAAGGGCCTCCTCCTCCCTTGTTACATGAACCCATTAAACACTTTCAACATCACTGGATTGGTGGCGAGTTTTCAGTTCAGTCTCCCTACACAGTGTAATTGTGATAGACACAGCAAAACTATTTATTGGTGGTCACTGAGTTCAACTGGGAAGGCCAGCTGGGTAGCAAGTTTGTAGCATGATATGCAGAATTCTAGGACTGGCAAGCACTCACAAAAAGGCCACTTCCTCCTGAGTGGGCCACGACGAGGGTGAGGCACATAAGGTACTCACTTGGGGAGGGCAGAATTTCAGGGGGTGTCCAAAAGCTCAGTATTCAAGATAAATAATGTTTTGATGCAATCTTTTTAAAAATAAAAAATTAATGCAAACAAAAAAATTCCTGATGAGCAAATTATCAAAATTCTAAATTAAACCAGAATTAGACCCTGCACTTGTACAATTCAGCTTCACTAGCCTCACCTAATCCACGCCCTTCTGGACTGACCCCAGAATGCCAGAAATTCCACACTTCAGGGGCCACTCTTTTTACAGCATTGTCTGTAATGAACATGCAAATCTCTCAGCGCATTATATCCTAATGTTAATTAGTCTACCAAGTGCCTTCCAGAAAACGGATTTCGGGGGAGCTGGAAGAAAACAAGAGATTACTGGATCTTGGTTTTCAGGGGACAGCGTTTGAGGTGGCAGCAAGTCAAAGCCATTTCTGAAGCTGGTTGTTCAAGACTGAAGCCACCATTGCTGGTTTCTTACTCAAACTAGATTTCATTCTAGATCCTGGACATAAGGGGGCGCTGCCAAGCCACAGATCAAGGCTGAGAATGAATTTCTGCTTTTAACTTTCAAAACTCACTAGGATCTGTGGCAGCCCTGAGGAGAAAAGCACAAAATGTTTCTCAACAGATAATTCAGCATCGACAGGTTTTTGCAGCTCCTGTGAATTTATCTAATTACGGAGGATTTGTAAAAACTCATCCAAATCCAGAGGCTCTATAAAAACTTTCTTTGGGCCAAAGGGTGAGTAATATGTAGTCATAAGAAAAATATAAAATAATGATGATTATGATGATGATAAGGCTACCAGTTTTGTTCACTATGGCCATCATTTGCAAACAACTTCATAATTTATAAGATGAGTTTACAGTATTTTATCTGAATCCAAATGCTCTTAAAATTTTATGCAATTTGACACAGTCACCAAAAAAAAGAAAAAAAATTTAAAGATGCATATTTTTAAATTTATTTTTTTGGTAACACCCAATAGGTTACCTTTTTAAGCACTGGTAGATGGCATCTCAGGCCACCAATGCCAAAAACTGTGCAACAAATAAGAATTTAGTGAAAACAGTTTTGTAGCTTTAATAGAATTTCCCCTTCTACCTCGAAATACATATTCTCTCCCCCCCAAACAAAAGGTGATTGTTTACTTATTTTTGTAACTAAATTCAGTACAAGTTTATATGTTAAAAATATCAAATAATCTCTTGATTGGGAATTTTTCTCCTTTCAAGATGTCTAAAGATGAAAGAACATGGTGTTCATTTCTTAACCTATTGTCATTTTTCCTTGGCCTACCAAAAAAAATACAAATGTACTAAGAACATATAAAATACAGATCTTCTGAAACTAAAGGCTAATTTTAAACTTTAATGCTTAAGTGGAAAAAACAAGGCCATTTTTCTGGGAGAGAGATAAAGGTTTAAGTCAACTCTGGAAAACTCACAGACTCTCCCTGCAGTGAAGCGGGCAAGGTCAGGTCATGCCAATAGGAATGTTAATACACTCTGTGTCAGTACGTCAAGGAAGAAGTGAGCTCATACTGATCACTTACAATCCTACAAAACTAAACTTTTAGGCATGATGTGATTTGTATATGACATAAGATTTCATATCAAAAAGTTACAAAATAATATAGAACAAGATATGGGTGCAAATTCAGAGGGAGAAAGGAAGGAATGATCGGTGTTTCCACCTATGTTGAGAGAAATTAACTTACACATTTATGTTTTGTCTTTAGTCTTCTTGAGATAGAGGGAAAATGTGTGTATAATACACATTTTTCTTACAATGGAAATTGTGTGAAATGCAGAGGATGTTTTGAGTTGATAAAGATGAAATTAAGGTATTTAACAAATATCAATAAATCTAATACACTAATAGATAAACTCTTTAAAAATCATAGGTTTTCAAAACTTCAGGAGTTAGAAATTAGAAATTATTTAATGGGAAGGAGAAATACCATTAAATTTAAAATTTGAAGGAACTTTGGGCAATTTTTATGTTGATTTTTAAATCATCTCTTATGCTTTATTTTAAAAACTTAGCGAGTTTTATATTATCATATACTAAACTTTTCCTTACCAAAAAGTTACTAAGCTAAATGCTAATCAGTAATTTACCCAAATGTTTTCTTTCTTTGTTTTTACACTATGCATTAATAAACATGAATGAATGTTTAGACAAACTCAAGCTCTACTTGGATATGTGTGAAATAGCCTACTCTGGCCAGGTGCAGTGGCTCACACCTGTAATCCTAGCACACTGGGAGGCCAAGGCAGGTGGATTGTTTGAGCTCAGGAGTTCAAGACCAGCCTGAGGAAGAGCGAGACCCGGTTTCTACCAAAAATAGAAAGAAATTAATTGGACAGCTAAAAATATATATATACAGAAAAAATTAGCCGGGCATGGTGGCACATGCCTGTAGTCCCAGCTCCTTGGGAGGCTGAGGCAGGAGGATTGCTTGAGCCCAGGAGTTTGAGGTTGCTATGAGCTACGCTGACGCCACGGCAGTCTAGCCTGGGCAACAGAGTGAGACTCTGTCTCAAAAACAAATAAATAAATAAAATAAAATAGCCTACTCCTTTGAGATTAGACCTGGAAACACTAGTTTTGCTTAGATTAATCCTTTGGCAAATCTGTAAAATAGAAAGCATGACCCTAACTCATACATAAGACTGAATTCTAGACCAAATATTAGAGTTCTGTAGTCCCTATGTGGACAACTTAATTAAGGAGTAGATTCTTCAAAATATCTTCTAAACCAATCTTTTTCAAAAAATTTTCTCTGAATCTTGAGAATTCAACTTTACAATGTTCTAGTGCTGCATATAAAACAGAAATATTCTAATTACTAAAAACTAGAGTTTGAAAAGTTAGCATGTGATGTTAAAGAGTCTTTATATTTCCCCCCATGGGTTGAAAAGCATTAACTCCTTGTGAGTGAATAAATTAATACACTAATGTATTATATGTATTATATGACAAATATGTTTTCATAACTATTGTAACCAAAACTATAATCATATCAGCAAGATTATTTTATTTACTTATAAAATTATCAAATAACTTTTCAGATTTTTTTGGAAGAAAACCAAAGAGAAAAAGTATTAAGGAAATACAAATATTGAATTACAATACAACCAATTAGGTAAGCCAATAAGTTGCTCACAGTTCAAAAATATTGAGCTGTTCAATCATAATCATTATAAAGTCATTTCACTTCAATTAGGATATTTTTCAAAACAAAACTAAGTACAGCCCCACTATTCAACTCGAAAGCATTAAATGAAAAAATGCAGAATGTGTTCAAAAATTTTTAAAGGACTTCATTCAATCTTGTAGGATATATAAATTCAGTACTTCAGGAATAAATAAAATACATAGAGAATTATCCTGAAAAGTAAATAGAGAGATGTTGATTAAGCTATGACAACTGATCATTCCTGGACTAAGGGACAATTGTTTTAAGGATTACATATTTTTAGCTTTTAATGTCATGCTAAACTATCCCAGATGATATATTTCTAATAGGAGCTACTAGATTCCTAAGGAAATAAACTACGTGTTCAGGAAGAAGACATTGAATTTTAAATTCTTTAATTTGTTTCTAATCCATTTTATACATTTAGAAAAAATTACTGAATTCACAAATTCCATGTCACTTTCATGCTACTTTGATGTATAATTATCATGGTGCAGGATATAAAATTGATACTAAGAAAATAATTAAATGTGCACAAGTTAAATGACACTTAATCTATAGCATTCTTATTATCGCCAAATGAGTTATTGGTTCTACAGGAGGAAATTAAATCACTGAATAAGTACATTGAAGTTTTCGCAATCCAATGAATATTTTCAAAATGTTTCAAGTCTGAAACTTATTAGTGAGTCTCACATTCGTTAACTACACATTGAAAATTGCCTCCTTTAAATACTTAGCTTCCAAGCAACCTTGGCTAAGCTAAAGGTTTTAAGAAATGTAATGAGATTATTAATATCAGCAGGAAATTTGGAAGTAAAAAGCTTATTTGCTTAACGTAATGCTCCAACAAGCTATAACCACTATCAATGATTTATTTTCTCTTAGCCACTGAAGCAAAGTGTTCGGTTAATATTCTCAGCCATCTTGCAAATCAAAAGTAAATATCTAAATAGCATTACATTTATATCAACTCTCTTATTGCAAAACAAATAACCATATATAATGAACTCATTTTTTCTCTAATATAATGAAATATCTCTCTTATTTATAATGTTTATGATTTTGGATAATTTTTAATGGCTTGGGCATCTTTACTCTGTTTTCTCAATAAATTAAATTATGTGACCCAAACAATATTATATTTGTTCAGGAAATAGGTAAGGCTGAATGGGAATTTTCTATATTCTGAAACATTAGGAGACCTTAATATCCAGGATTTCAGTCTATCACTTGGAGATTTTTTTTTTTTTTGCAGTCTTTTTGGGATAAAACTAACATAAAAATTATTACCTTAGCATCTGAAAATTCTTTATAGCCATTGGCTCTAGCTGATATTTGACCAAAAAATTAATCAAACAATACCCTAATCAATAATGTAGCAAAAAGTACATGCATGAACTTTGTGTCCTTTGTATGTTATTTTACTTTTCTGTGTGTCCGGTACCAGTTTTTTATTTGACTTATTACATACACCTGTGTGCTCTTATAGTGAATAGTAACTGCTAAAGTGTAGATAATAATGATCTCTCTGCATGTACATTGTAAATTCCAAACAGAAAACTAGAAGCAGTTTACTGGCATTATCTCCTGAATTCTTTCTAACCCCTTGGGATTAAAGATAATAAGGAAGTCTTTTTCAGCAATAGCGATAATGTTCCGATTTTTTTTTTTTCAAAGCTTAAATTGTGAGAGCTGGGTCTTCAAGTGATATTTGAGACTAATTAGCATTTGATATACTTACTGCCACCTACTGCCACCCTTTGCGAAGAAGTGTAGCCTCATAGTCAAAAGTGAGGGCTTTGGAGCTAAACCACCGGGGTTCAAGTCCTGGCTCTGGCACTTACTAGCTGATGGATTTAGGCGAATTCATTTCCCTACAGCTCACTTGTCCTCATCTATCAAAGGGTAGGAAATGACTATAATAATCACCTGCCTCATCGAATCATTGTAAGAATTAAATGAGTTTAAGCTGTGAAGAGCTCAAGACAGGTTATGTCTGGAATATGCTAAGCACTCAATATGTTTACCATTTTTTAAATGATTACATGGTTTTTGTGAATTTTCATTTACTCTCATCGGAGTGGTAGTTTTACTATCCCAATTTTGCAGATGCCAGGTATCATAACTCTGCCTTTGTTCTCATTCATCTTTAATACCTTATCACACAAGAAAGCAACAACTGGGAACTCCCACTTTTCTTTCAGATTTTCCTCTTTTCCTTCCAATTGGTTCATCTCTTGAAGTCTTATTATGGAAAAACTAACAAGTAATAACTCACTTGTGCTTTTCTTATTACGTGTCTAGCAACTGGGTTGACAATAAGATGACTCTTAATTTACGATCAAAATAAAAGTGCTTAAACCTAACATCTTATTAACAAGGGTGAATTGGTTCTTGTTAAGGAATGTAATGTATTTTTTCTGTTATTCACATGCCATGAAAAATTCCAATTTAGCATTAGGGTTTTTCATGTCATGAGATATCTTCCAGTAAATGGTCAAAAAAGAAAAGTATACTCCTCCTCTGTCAAATAATATACCGAAATAATGTCTATTTGGAAAGTACCGCACAGGAATGAAAGGTTCATTCATTAATTCACTCAGGAATCAGTGATGTCCCATTATTTGCTAGAGCGAACTATTACACAATTCAAAGCAGATCCTGTAGTAGTGGTGAAATTTTATTATAGTATCTAAGAGCAATTTTGGGAACCGGATTAAACTTCTTTTTTCTCACCATGGAGTCAACATAAAAGTTTATGAAAATGATGTTCATTTTGCATCTGACCCTTATAAAGTTGTTATAGGGCTGTAATAACAGCTATGACTTGTGCACCAAAAAGTCAGGCTCACACCCATGCTAAGTTAAGTTGAGAATAGAAATGGATATATAAGGGAACAATGGATACATAAGGGTATATATAAGGGGACAAAGTTCCCTGTTCAACTTCACATAGCCTGTCATTTAGTTGTTCCTGTTTTTACCATCTTCTGCAATCTGGGTGAAATGGAACAGATCATTGCAGTCGACTCATTTTTTTTTTTTTCCTCTAAGGAAAGGCCCATGGAAAAGGGCTGTTGTGTCTTACAAATTGCAATGCAAAATTATACCAAGTTTCTTTAAGAATCACAGTGCATTCCCTCTCTTTCTGAATTAAATAAAGCCTGCCTTGGGAAACAATTCAAAACTGGGATTCTGCTCCTCCATGGCTCAGTTACCCAGGCAGCTGAAGCCTTTGAAAGCAGAGCTCTGAGAGTCCCTGAAATGCAGTCTTTTTAGCTGGGATGAGAACTGTTCTGTGAAGTCAGACATTTACTTCTTTCTACAAACAGAAGTCTGGTTAATTCTCGGGGAAGCAAGAAGAGAAACAAAGATCCTCTTTCTTCCAGGAAAAAAAAAAAAACCATTTTTTTTAACTACACCAATGCGTTTTTACTTAGTAATAGTCAAACTCTAAGGACAAAAAATTTTTAGGACTTCCATTGTTGGTTAAAATAATATTTTATTACAATATTAAGCAGATATGTGGAAACAGAAAATTAAGATATATACTTTAGGTCATTTACAGCTTTAAAAACAAACATATTTAAGAATTTAATGCCAACAAAAAATCAAATTGATGGCATTAATTGAATGCGATAAACCATATTTTGCTAAAACTAAATGCACTGCCCACAATGTGACCATAGTACCGTTGTTTTGGTGGAGAATTTTTTGGATCAGCATGTCCAAATTATTATGTGCTGGCCGATGAATTCATACACCTGTATCTTCCCTCTATGTAAACTATTGTAAAATGCTAGAGTTCTGGAGTCAGGTTGCCTTGGTTCAAATCCCATGGCTGCCGCTTCCTGAGTTGCGAATGTGTGACCACAAGCAAGTTACTTATCATCTCTGTGCCTCAGTCTCCACCTCTGTAAAATGGTCAAAACAATAATAGCACCTACTTCATAGGGCTCTTGTGCAGCTTACGGGGATTAAAACTAAAGTATAACTTACTGTTTAGTAAACACTTGATTAATATTAATTATTACCTTTTATTACCTTGAGCTCTGCATAGTAAGTGTGCAAGGACTCAAGCCTCAGTTCAGTAGATACAGCAAACAATGGGTGGTGGAATTTCAACTTTCTCAGGAAAAAAAGAGAAAACCTAAACCCAAACCAGTTTTCTTGCATAAAGCCAGGAACCAGATTTGTATACACAAGAATGAGGGCTACGGTTACCAGTGGAAACCAGCTGCTTTCTTGGAACACAGACAAAGACATACCCACCACCAAACCCTGCTCACTGGGATTGGGACTCGGACTGTAATTTCCCAGCGTGAAAGCCACTGACGCAAAACTGCTTCTGAATTGGGGTCACCTGCATCATCGGTTTCCTTTCTGCTGAATTATTCCCATCCACGTAAAAGTATCACTTAATTTTATGTATGTTTAAAGTGTACCCAACATAAAATTTATCATTTTAACCATTTTGAGGTGTACAGTTCAGTGGCATTAAGTACCTTCACATTGTTGTGCAACAATCACCACCGTCCCTCTCCAGAACTTGTCATCTTCCTGAACTGAAAGTGTATCTCCATTCCCCCTCCCCCAGCCCCTGGCACCCACCATTCTACTTTCCATCTGTAGGAATTTGACCATTCTAAGGACCTCACATAATGGGAATTATACAATATTTGACCCCTACATATTTTTAAACCAATCAGCAAAATGCCTTATCTTGACCCCCATATCCTCTTCCAACTATAGCCCTATTTCTCTAGTCTACCCCAGAGTAAAACTTTTAGAAAAAGTTGTCTGTACTTGTTAGCTCTACTTCCTCCCTTCTCGCCCTCTACCTAAGTCACTCTAAAGGGACTTTTACCCCATCATTCCCTTATCAACCTAAATATTGACAAAGCCAATGATCAACTCTTTGTCCTTGTATTACCCAACCCAACTACTCAGTAGCATTTGGCATGTCTGACCACTCTGTGGAACACCCTCCTCTCTAGGCCTCCCTGACTACAGACTTGCTTTGTTCTCCTCCAACCTCATGGCTGCTCTTCCTGGAGGTTTTTTCTGGCTCCTCCCTGACTCCGAGATCTCCAAAGGTCAGAGTCCCCCAGGGCTCTGTCTTCGGTCCTCTTCTCTTTCCCTGGCACATGGTGCTACTCAAACATGATCTGCCCACCAGTGTCAGTCCATTAACTGTTCGTTACCACACCACAATGACAGAAGTACAGGAACTGAGAGGAAGCCTTTAGAAACTTCTAAAATAATGTGACAGAGTATTTTTATGCTGTATCTAAAAATTAAAAATTAGGCTTGGCTTTGAATATCTTTGTTTTTCTGATAGTTCATATTTCCTTTTTATAGTAATTTATATTATTGCATTTTACAAAGTATTGGTCTGCAACAGATTGGAATGGGAAAATAAAACTATCCCCACAGATAGTTTGAGAAGCACTGATCTGCATTCTTTCTTGGGTGATCTCATCTCACACCATAGTTTAAAAGGCTGTTTCTATGCAGATCATTCTCATAATTTATGTCACCAGCCCTGACCTCTCCTGTAAGCTCCAGACTTGTATATTTTGGGCTGTGCAGTGGGCGTGTCAAATATAACATGGCAAAAACAGAACTATTGAATAAAAAAACAAAGAAAAAGAGTTGAACAATAAAACCAGAAACTTATTCTTTGAAAAGTCTCATAAAATAATCTGGATAAATCACAACAGAGAAAAGGAGAAGGCACAATAAACAATATGAGACTACAAGGGCTGGTAACTATAAATTGGTAGACATAACAAGTTTACTACAATAAATTTGGAAACAAATGAAATATACAACTGTCTAAAAAAACATGAATTACCATAATTGACTCAAAAAAAGTAGAAAACCTGGAAATACTAACAGACATTAGGGAAATGAAACAGTCCTTTGAAAATCTTCCCCTATCCCCACCAAAGGCACAGGGCCTGGACAATTTTATACATGAATCTAACCAAACTTCAAGAAACAGATATTTTCTTTCTTACATAAACCATAATTTATAAATATTATATCTTCCTGATCAATTGACTTCTATTATTATATAATGTCAAAAACTGTCACAAGAGACATAGAAGGACATTATATAATAACAAGAGGGTCAATTGACCAGGAAGATATAATGATTATAAATACATATGCACCCAATATCACAGCACCTAAATATATAAAGCAAACATTGACAGAACTGAAGGGAGAAATAGAAAGCAATGCAACAATAGTAGGATAC
>RJWJ010036505.1:0-16053 GCA_004363605.1 Indri indri | reverse complement strand
ATGTCCACGCACACCCCCGTCCACGCACGCAGACGCTCATAAACACACATAGCCACGCCTGCACTCACACACACACCTCTCCTTGTCTTTCAGGAAATCTCTTGATGCAGAAAGTTTCTTAAACATATTTTCTTGAATTAAAAATAATACAAGCTCATTGTAGAACAAATAGAAGGAAATTGAAATCACCCATAATAATTGTATCACCCAGGGATGAAAACTGCCATTGGGATACGTCTCCTTCGTTTTTTTCTGAATATATGTACATGTTTACATGGTACATATATTTAATACCATTTTGCACATACAGTTTTGTGGGGTTTTTATTTAATGTTATATTAAAAGCAATTTGTCAAATTGTTAGAATTTTTTTATATTAATATGATCAGTATACCTCATGTTACCAGTGTTAGATATCTAAGTTGATTCCATTCTTTGTTATCATGAGTAATATTGCAAGAAATACTTTCATAGAAATTTCAGTCTACATTTTGGATTTTTTTCTTAAATGATAAGTTTCTTAAAGGGAATTCCTGGTACAGAGGGCAAAGATGTCTTTAAGAGTCTTGATCACAAGAGATAAAGTTTTAATCATTCTCCTTTCAACTGACTGGTCACCATGAGAGCCAGTATTCATACTGGTGAGCCCCTTCTGATATTTCTCATTTTTAAATGTTCATGGGGTGGTGAAAAAAACAATGCTTTTGATTCAGAGGGCTCTGAGTGCAAATCCTGGGTTCCCCACCCACTCCTGTGGAACCTCATGCCAGTTGTTTTTTTTTTTCATATTCATGATTTTTTTTTCATTTGCCAAGTGGGAATAATAATACCACCTGTCACGTAGGATTGTTAGGAGTATCGAATGGGAATATGTGCATAAAGGATTTGCATGTAACTGGGGCTCTAGCAGAGTTATTGTCTTACCACGCAGAGAAGCTGTTTGTCCAGAAGAGGGTGAATTGCTCCCCTGTGGCCTGCTCATGGGAGCGAGGAAATTCCTAGTGGGTCCTTGTGCCCAGGAAGGGAAGGGCAGAAAGGGAGAGGAAGGAGCCTGGGGAGGAGAAAGGAAGATGAGCGGATGCCGAAGGGAAAGGAGGCACCAGGATGGTGGCTGGTGACCTAGAGCACCTGCAGCGGCCCAGGCGCCTTCACTGGCTCCAGAGCAGCAGCCGCAGGCCAGCAAGGGATGCTCTTCTGACCTCTTTTTTGGGGTCTTCAGATGTAAAGCTTGGTTTGTTGTCCATGTTCAAAATAAGGGTAGTTTCTGTTTCAGCCCACCTTGGTGGGAAGATCATAATTGTGAACATCTTGGCACAGATAATCGTGGTGTGACTGTCATCATTTCAAGAAGCAAAGTGATTTTTGCAATATCACTGAAGAAATAAGCGACAGTGGCATACCTGCACTGATGTGCCAAGACGGCAGGTTATTGATTGCCAAATGAGCCATGTGGGAAATTACTGGCAAGAGAGTGAGCCTCTCCCCAGTGTGATTAGGGAGGGCTTGAGGAAGTAGGTCGGGTTGGAGTTGGGCCCTATGAGCAAGTTGGATTAGGCTGACCGGAAGGAGAAATGAGGGTTTGCAATGCTGGAGAACCAGTGTGAGCAGAGACACGGGCAGGAACGAGCCTGCCAGCTCCTCCTCCTGGCGTCCTTCTGGGCCTCAACCACAGATAGCCCTTCCCGTTCTCATAACTGCATCACTGGCCTGCTTTGGGCCGTAGGGTCTAAGGACCATCACTAATATTATCACAGAAGCTGATATTTATTGAGTACTTACTACATGCCACTTGACTTCAGTCAACTCATTTGACCTCTCAATAACCCTAGAAGGTGTGTGTACTATTATTACTCCCATTTACAGATGAGCAAACTGAGGCACAAAAAGGCTATGTTACTTATCCCAGTGAGAGAACTGCAATTCAGTGCCAAGCAGGTTGGCTCCAAACTTTGCCCTTTTACTCATGATATCATAATACATCCCAAGATTCAAATACTTAACCTCTCACGTAAGGTTATAGCATCAACCATCCCCATTCCTGTATCTGAGTGCACCATCATCTTCTCTGTAAGGGACCAGTGGGGGAAAGCTAAATCCACCCCCTGCACCCCCGGCGAGATCGCCCACCACAGAGCTTTCGAGCAAGAGCCAGCAGGCCCCAGCCTGGACCCCGACACAGCAGCCCGGAGGGCAGCTACGAAACGGAAGCCTGCACATCATCGGTGAGTGCTGCCAGTGCGCACGTGCTTTCCCCTGGCCTCTGCAGAGAGTCTGCCGGCGCAGAGCTGTCATTCCAGGGTGCGTGCTTCTCACTCCAATGCCGAACAGCCCACAGCCTCTGTTACATGGGGCTTCTCTCAAGGCTTCTTGGGTAGTTCCAGGGCCCACTTTCTAGCCTTCTGATTCAGATTAGAGAAAAAGAAGAAAACCAGCTTTTAAGCTGTGTGTGTGTTTGTGTGTGTGTGTGTGTGTGTGTGTGTCCGTCTGTCTTCATGGGGAAATCAGTGCATAAGCCTGAAAGACTAGAGTGACTTGGATAAGGGTAAGGAATAGATGGAAGGCTCATCAGGCAGGGGACCATTAGAGCATAAATATGGAAGTAGGAAGGAAGGTCACCTGGGGTCAGACGTGAGGCCACAGAATCTTTGGATCCCTTTCGTGTTCTGGGCTGGGGTCAGCCACAAGGCCCAGATCACAAAGCAGGGACTCAGCCTATGAAAGGGCCACGAGACCCCTCCTCTTCTGTGAGCAGGAGCTCAGGGCAGAAGGCATTTGGTGTGGGGAGCCTGGGGCCCACAGGGGATACGGGCGGTGCTCCTCCCTCCAGCCAAGCTGAGGACTCTGCCCCCTTCTTCAGGTGCTTCAGGCTGCTGGGACTTTGCTTGTCCTTTGTTAGTACCAGGGTCCCTACCTGTGACTCTGGACCCTGGAGAGCCCTGTGCCACTTCTGCCCCTGTGGCAGCTTCCTTATGGCATTGGTTGGGGTGCACTGGGCTGGGTGATGGGTGACTGTGGATTCCCCTTTCCTGCTTCCCCTGGTCCCAGCCAACCAGTAAAACAAGAGGTGGATGGATGTCTTCAGGGAATGGCCTGCCGTGAAACTCCTTGCTCTGAGCAGGCAAACAGAACTCAGTGTATTCAGTCAGAGTAACCTGTGTGCTCCTGGGTCACGACAGCAACCTGAGTAAACCTTACCATTTCCCGTGTGTGCAGATGACTTTGAGTCCAAATTCACGTTCCATTCTGTGGAAGACTTCCCACCTCCGGATGAGTATAAACCATGCCAGAAGATTTACCCCAGCAAGATCCCCAGAAGTAAGTACCACCTTGATAAGACCCCCAAATTAGGTGCTCGGTGTGCCTCGATTGGTCACAGACTGTCTAAAGGATGATGCCATTGGTTGTGCCACTACAGGGATGTGGTGCTTTGCATACTTCTTAAAGTTTCAGAGTGTTTGCCCTGATACCTAAGGGTTCATTTAGAGGTTTTTCACAGAACACCAAGGTTAACTGTTTGGCATCAGATTTGGATGCCTAAATTTACCGTTCATCCCTCTCCTCTCTGGGGCTTTTGCAGGGGAACTAAACACCCCCAAACAACAACAGAATGAGATACAGGAGCTTTGTATTAATAGCTGGGGAAGAACCTGAAACCCCCCAATCAAGAATACTTACAAACCACGAAATGGAGAATGTCCTTGGATCGATGATTCTCAACCTTGGCTACACAATAGAATGACCTAGGCAGCTTTTAAAAAGCCCGAAGGCCAGGCTAGGGTGGGATGCAGATGTCAGTGTTTCTGAAAGCTGCCAGGTGGTTCCAGTGTACAACTCTGGCTGGGAATCACAGCCCGGGGAGGGCCGCCGCCTCCTGATTTCATGGTGTGATCAGGCTCCAGGAGAGGCCTTACGTGGCTTACCTGTTCTGCCTCCAGAGTGGGAGAGGTGGCAGGCCTGTCCGCTAGTTAACAGGAGGTGGTTCCTGTCTGGTGCTGGGCCAGTCCGCTTGGGCAGGAGCCAGTAAAAAAAGGACAGAGTCAACAATATGGGGTGAGGGTCAGATGTGTTCCCACTCCACAGCCTAACTATGGCCCCTCCATCCCAGACATCTGTGGACCCAAGTAGAAAGTCATTAATGTCCACGGTTAGCCCAAGACCAGGAATCGAGAACCATGCTCTTTGACCTTCTCCTTTCAGAGGGACCTGGTGAAGTCCCTTCTGCAGGACTCAGCTTCCTGCAGAGCAGAGAGCCTGCTCTCTGCTCAGGTAGGGTCCTCCCGGGTCAGCCTGGGCCAGTCTTTCCCTGCTGGCCTGTGGGACTGCACATTTAGAGAGATGTGACCTTGTGTGCTCTGTTAATAGTATGTGACTGCCACTGCTCTGGATTGAGAAGGAGACAGAGGGGAGCAGTACAAAGGAGGCCGGAGGGAAATCCGGGCACTTAGGGTTTAAATAGCCTGTGAAGGCACAGCCCTGGAAGAAGACAGTGCCACTCAATTCAATTAATGTGCATGAACTGCTTGTCATGTGGCGGGTGCCCTGTGAGCACCAGAGGCTGCAAAGTGTAAAAAACAGGGTCCCCCATACCAAGCACCCAGCGCACACACTCTGAGAGGGATGCGAGAGAAGCATCTTAATCAATGAGTGCTGAGAGTGCTGAGAGCACTGTGGTGGGCGTGGGGTGGGGGATGGGGGCCACATTCCCACGATGGTGGGGAGGCATGCGGGCTGAGGACTGGATGAACCCAGGAGACAGCACGATGGTCCCATTGGTGGCTCAGAGCACAAGGTGCCTGGCTGGGTAAGAGTCTGCCAGAGGCTTTAGGTTGGGGGGATGTTAATATAAAATGCCCCTTTCTCTTGTGAAATATTCACAGGAGTCAGACTGAGGGGTTCAGTAAGAGCAGATTTCCTGTTATTACACCCCAGAATCAGGCTCGCTTACTCCCCCAGGCAAGGCGACGCAGGAATGAGGAACCGGAGGTTGGCCTCCCCTGCAGTCCCAGAGCCTGCCTCACAGGACTTCCCACGTGGCAGGGAGAGCAGAGCAGAGGGCCCCTCCATCAGCAGGCAGCCGGGTGTCAGCACAGGCCCTGCAGGACCAGGCTGCACGTGGCCGGTTCCCTCTGAGTAGGAGACACCTCCCCGGGGAGGTGCCTACACACGAACACACGGGGACAAGGACGTAAGTGTGCCTCCTAACGTGAAGGATGCTCTGTCCCTTCTAGGGCATTGGAGCTTGAACCTGTACGCAGGGGAAGAACTGTCAGTGAAAACATGAAAAATGCTGGTTCCATGATGGAGACTGCTGCGGATGCCCTCGTGTGTGCCCGGCACTGTTCTAGGTGCTTGACGTGCCCTGTCATTCGTCCTTAATGCAGAGAGTTTATGGACAGGGAAAAGCAGATTCTTAAAAATCTCTTTCCGCTATTCAGCCTTTCTCAGTAATGTGCTGTGGGGTCCTTTAACCTTCAGATTCAGTAGATTCTAATCTACAGTTAGCTGCGTTTTGAGCCCCTGGTGCCAGTCATCCCTGAGAACAGAAGAAGAGCTAGACCCCAGCACCCCAGCACCCCACATAGCTTGCCAAAAATAATCTCCTCATGTTTAGGATGGAGCAGTAAAAAATAATCATCATAAGCTATTAAATGAACTGACATTGTACAGACTAGAAAGGGCAATTGCAATTTCAAAATGAAGATGCTGTTCTAAGGTTGAGTGGCATCAGTGGACATGAAATACTTCAGCAGCCTCCTAGAAAAATTCAGTGAGCATGTTCCTGCCATCCCTGTGAGCCCTAGTGCAGAGCAGAACCTTGGTGATTATATGAGTGTGGGTCCGACACGGGTTCTGCCTGTCTCATTGCATCTCTCCTTAGCAGTTTTCCTCTTTGCTCACTATCGACCTGGTTCCCCAAGGTTAGAGTTCTTCTCTGGAGACAGTGTCGGTTCCGGCAGATGTGTGTTCTCATGCCCTGGGTAGCAGTGCTCTCTCCTTCCGACACACACACAGCACACAAGTACCCTGCTGCATAGCTCTTCCATTAGCCATCATACTGTCTCCACTCTGCAGCTATTAGCTATTTTCTTTCATCGGTAGGATGATTTTGTCTAGTTTTTACAAATGTTTTTAAATGCATTACTTTCCTCAGTAAGTTCAACACAGAATTACCATATGACCCATCAACTCCACTCCTGAAACACTAGTTGAAAACTAGTGTTCAAACAGAAACTGTCACACAGGATGTTCACAGCAGCACTGTTCACAATAGCCAGAAGGTGGAAACCCTGGCGAGTGGATAAACAAAACGCGAGAGGGCCGTACGATGGAATGTGATTGGACAAGAGAAACGAAAGCAGCACTGAGACCTGCAACAATGTGGATGAAGCTTGACAACGTTAAGTGGGAGAAGCCAGACACAAAAGACCACATACTGTACGATTCCATTTATATGAAGTGTCCAAAATAGGCAAATCCATAGAGACAGAAAGTAGAGTAGTGGTTTCCAGGGATGCGGGGGAGGAGGGAGTAGTGAGCGGCTGCTGATGGGTACGAGGTTCCCTTTGGGGTGATGGATGTTTTGGATCTAGAGAGAAGTGATGTTTACGTAACATTGTGGATGTAGTAAATGTCACTAATGGTAAATCGTATGTCATGTGTATTTTACCACAATAAAAAGAAGCTGAAAAGAAACCCTATCAGAAGGAATCTTTGGGAAAAATGCATAGGCCACACATATTTATAAACATATGATGGTAGAAAGAGTGAAGGCAGCATCCTATTAACAGGCACACTTTGAGGCCCTTACCCACTGGAGAGTTTAGATAAACAGTTCCTCACATGCCCTCAAGAAATTCACATGGGAGGGGGCCTGTAATCCTAGCACTCTGGGAGGCCAAGGTGGGAGGCTGGCTTGAGCTCAGGAGTTCTAGACCAGCCTGAGCAACGAGACCCCGTCTCTACTAAAAATAGAAGAAATTAGCTGGGCATGGTGGTGCGCGCCTGTGTCCCAGCTACTCCGGAAGCTGAGGCAGGAGGATCACTTAAGCCCAGGAGCTTGAGGTTGCTGTGAGCTAGGCTAACGCCAGGGCACTTACTATAGCCCTGGCAACAAAGCGAGACTCTGTCTCAAAAAAAGAAAGAAAGAAATTCACATCATGGGTGGAGGAAGTGGGGGAGACATATACCCAAGCATGCGATTTCATTCTGGTGTTCCCAGCAAAACCATCTCCATCACAGCCAGTTCAGCAGGAAAGTGGCCAAACTCAAACGTGACTGTGTTTGCTTCCCAAGTCTTAAAGAACTCCCCACCGCCCTCTTCCCCCAGCCCCTGGCAGTACCCTTCTGCTTTCTGTCTCTATGAACCTGACTACTTTAGGCACCTCGTATGAGTGGAATTACACAGTATTTGCCTTTTTGAGACTGGCTTATTTTACTTAGCTTATGTCCCCAAGGTTCATCCATGTTGTAGCATGTGTCAGAATTTCTTTCCTTTTTAAGGCTGAATAATATTCGATTCTACGGATATACCACATTTTGTTATCCATTAATCCACTGATAGACACCTGGGCTGCTTCCACCTCTTAACTATTGCGAGTGATGCAGCTATGAACGTGGATGTACAAATAGCCATTCAAGTCCTTGTTTCCAATACTCAGAAATAGACTTGCTGGATCATATGGTAATTCTATTTTATTTTTTTGAGGAAACTCCATGCTGTTTTCCATAGCTGCTTCACTTCTTACGTTGCTACTAACAGTGTGCAAGGGTTCAGTTTTTCCACATCCTCTCCAACATTTGTTATTTTTTATTTTATTTTATCTTACCTTATTTTTATTTTATAGTAACATTCTTGCAGGTGGGAGGCGGTATCGTATGATGATCCCAGTCCTACTTTAAAATAGTTACTTTGCAGTAAAACTAGCTGCCATTATTTCCATTAGCAGTGAAACTTCTCCACCAGGCACTGCAATAACTTTAACAGTATTGTGTAGTTCATGTCATAAAAATCAAAGGATTAGGTTTCCCAAGACTGAGAGAACCTGTAGACAAAATACGCTGCCAGCAGGAGAGTATTTATTTCCGCCTTTGCGGAGGGCAGTTGGGGGGTAAGCACCTCTGCCCCTGCGAGCCTAATCGTGAGCGCTGACCACACCCCTCCTAAGCTGTCTCCCAGGATCTCACTCTTTCATCATGACTGCTGTCTTCCCAGGACACTCCTTAGTTTCTCTGAACCTGTGAAGGTGCTGTCATGTGTAAACGACCTCCCTCCACCTGCTCTGGTCCCTGCGCCATTTCTCTGCTCCTCTTTTAGCCAGTACTGCCTCTGCTTCCTCTCACCGTGTTCTCTCCGGAGCTGCGCCCTCCCAGGCCTTCTCCCCTCCGAGCCACGGCAAGAGCTCTCGCCAAGGCCACAGGTGCACCCCCACGCTGCCACATCCAGTGGGCAGAGGCGTTAGCCGCAGCGCATCACCCCCTCCTTCTGAAGCACTGCTTCACTTAGCGTTTCCAGCAGCCCCTCTCCCTTCTCCTTCCCCTGCACACTGACTGCTCCTCCATTTTTTGTTACACCAAAAACTTCAGAGTCGTCTTTGACTTCTCAGTAAGCTCTGGGGTGTCTCTCTTTGAAATACAGCCAGAATCTGATCTCTCTCACCTCCTCTGCCACTCCCTCCCTGGGCTAAGCCGCGGCGGATTTCCCACTCAAATTGCCGCCAGAACCTGCTAACAGCCGCCCCTGCTTCACGCTGCAGCCCAAGTGGCTTGTCCACCACCCAGGCCCAGCCATGCTGCCCTCTGCTAGTAACCCTTCAGTGCATTCCCTTCTTGCTCCAAATCAATTGGAAATTGTCATCAAGACTCAGGACCTACGTGAACTACCCCCGTCCCCTTCCACCACTCTTCCTCTCATCTCTTTTGGCTCCAACAACACTTGCAAGTTCTAGAACATTCCAAGCACACTCCTGCCTCTGGGCTGTTTGCATCTGCTGTTTCTTCTCTATGAGACACTTTCCCAGATAGCCACGTGACTCACTCCCCACTTCCTCTGGATCTTTGATCAGATGGTACCTGTCTTAGCTCAGGCTGGCGTAACAAAGTGTCATAGCTGGATGGCTTAAACCATAGAAATCTATTTTCTCATGGTTCTGGAGGCTGGGAAATCCAAGATCAAGGTGCCAGCTGGTTCTGTTTCTGGCGGGGGCTCATTTCCTGGCTTGCAGAGGGCCGCCTTCTCACTGTGTGCTCGCAGGGTGAAGAGAGAGAAAACAAGCTCTCTGGTGTCACGGTTTACAAGGGCACTAATCTCGTCATGAGGGCCCCACCCTGATGACCTCATCTAAACCTAATTATCCCCTAAAAGCCATATCTCCAAATACCCTCACAGTGAGCATTAAGCCTCCAACATCCGAATTTGGGGGGGATGCAATTCAGTCAGTAGCAATACCTTACCAGAGAGGTCTTTCCTGACCACCCTTCATAAAATAGAAGTTTTCTCTGCCCTGTCACTTTTTATTCTCTTCACACTGTTTTCTAATTGTCTTCAAAGTATTTATCACCTCTTGACTTTATTTGCCTGGCCCTTGTCTGTTTCCCCAGTACAATGGAAGGCCCCAAATGTCAGGGACTGCTTCAGTTTTCATTCACTGGCTAATCTCCAGCTCCCAGAATGCGTGGACACTCCATAAATGCTTGTTGAATTAATAAATAAAAATGTTCCCTCATACATGCATTGCTAAACCATTTATACAGTGAAAAAATTGGAAATAGCACTAACTCCAACAATGGTGTTAAATAAATGAAGGCAGAGCCACACGGTGGAATACTCTGTGACCATTAAAACAGTGCTGTCAAATATTTAGTGACATGGGGAAATGTTTACACTAACTTGTTAAGTAAAAGCGATACCAAAAAAAGGTATACAAAAAAGTACATAAAATCCAAATTTTTAGAAAATATAAATTAATTTGTATATCTATGTAGAAAAGGAGAATTTGATAAAATAGAAGAGACTAGAAATATGTGTACCAAAATATTAAAAGTGGTTATCACTCAGTGGTTGAATGCTGGGTGATTTCCATTATCTTCTTTGTTAATTTGTCCAAGTTCTTATAATAAATGGGTATTGTTTTTAATAATCGTTAAAACTAATTTTGGATCACAAGTTACTGGGAGAGGAATATAATTAGCCCAGCCCTGGTCTGAGCACCTGTGGAGAGGGCGGTGAGGCCCTGGGATTTGCAGGGTGACTCTCTCAGGGATTGGGTGGGCTCAGTTCTCTATAGGGGGCATGGGTGAGGAAGGAATGCTGGATGGCTCACATACCAGCCCGAACTACCACAGCAACAGTGGGGAATGAGGGAGAAAGCTAGACGTGCAATTTCTAAGGTGTAGATCTGGCAGGTACTAGAATTATCATTTCCAATGAAACCTGTCCTATCCTTCACTTAGAGATCATAAGAAGTCTCCAATGTAAGCACAGGAAAGGCCCTTTGAGGTTGTCCAGCCCAGCTCCTTCAAATACAGCCAAAGAAACCAAAGTAGAAGTAAAGCGACCTGCCCCTGTTCTCAGCTGTGGCAAAGAGGGGCCAGAGCCAGGCTCTCTGCTCCCGGCCCAGTGCTCCCGCCACGTCGCCCGCCTCTTCACTCTCATGCCAGGGTGGACCGCAGCTTGGACAGGCCGTTTCGGGCCAGAGCCGACAGTTAGGTCTGCTTCTCATAGGAGCCCACCTTTCCCCAAAGCCGCCTTCCTGGCTCACAGGAACCACACCCAGGGCTGGTAGGCGTCCCACCCAGGCTCTCACAGAGACCCTGCTGCCACGGGCAGCCAGGCTTGTGAATCCTTCGGGACATTCTCCAAGTCCTGCAGCGTTCATCCTCTTGCTGCTTGGCTACAAAATGGATTTTTGTTTTCTGACATGAAAATCTCTCTGTGCCTGGAAAAAACAGGGCTGGCTTGATTTACAAATGACAAAATATAAGGCTGGGAGCCAGCTTGGCCCCCAGCTTCTGCTCATTCAGCCCAAGCACTTTTCTTCTTTAAGTCCCTCTGTGTAGAGAATGTTTCATAGCTGGCTGCTTTGTACCAAGCAGTTCTTTCAAACACTTCTGTAGCCGCAACTATTTTAATGGGAGGGAAGAGGGGCCGTCTGTTTACAGGAGACAGCAACAACGTTCACTCAGTCTGCTCTGGAGGAGCAGTAGGTGCTTGAGGTTGGGGAGAGAGGTAAACACTATTTCTTACTAGGAGTTACAGTGCCACAAATTTGGAAGCCACTGTTTTGCGGACTCTGGAATGCCCTTCTGTGGGAAAGCAGCCTGTGTGTGAAGGGCTACTTTAGCAGAATGGCTCTACTTTTTGAGTTCTAAGAGATTCCAGTGGCATCTCACAAGGGAAAATCCCTCTAAGGAGATATTTGGATTAAAAGTACTCCAAATAACCCTGGCTAAGTCCTGGCCACTCACTTCCAGTAGGAGTGAATTTTTATATATATATATAGTAAGACACAGAGTTTGACTTTCTGTTTTATGAGGAAATTGATTCTCCTTTAACCTTTCTGCTATTGTTCATATTTATGAAAACTGGCGGGAATTGCATGCCTATGGCGAAGCCTGTTTTATTGCCCAGTGGTTCCCAAACAGGGACAATTTTGCCCCCCAGGGGACATTTGGCAATGCCTGGAGTCATTTTTTGATTGCTACAAGTGGGCGTGGACATGCTGCCAGCATCTAGAGGGTAGAGACCAGGGATGCTGTTAAACATTCTGCAACACACAGGACAGCCCCCAAATGAAGAATTATTCAATCCCAAATGTTAATAAAGCCAAGGTTGCAAAACCCTGGCCTAGAAGGTTTTTCTGTAGAAGACAGGAGTTTCTTAAATCTAAGAACAGTAATTTCCAAGGTTATCCTCTCATATGAAGTTAGATCAGGGCTGTATATCAATGTCTTTTTACTTTTTACTCAGTTAATAAATTGGCTAAAAATCTGGCACTGCCTATGTCTTTTGGTCCAAAATATCTTTATTCTAGAACAAGTGCACTCACTAATTTCAAAAATTTTTTAATGAAAATGACAGTGTCCATTTGGTTAATGTTTTAAAAGTTTCAGAGACCCTTCTACATGATAGTTTGTTTAAAAACATGTACCTTATCTTAAAAGATGTTTATGATGACTTACATATGTTCATTGAAGAAAATTTGAAAAGTGTTTTTTTAAAGAGTTTTTTTTTAATGGTAATTCTGCCACCCAGAGGAAACATTTTAGTATATTATTTATGGGTTTTTTGATGAATTTTAAAAATAGTTGAGGTCATTCTATTTATGCAATTTCATCTCCCCAAAAGGAGTCTTTGTAAACGTTCAAACAGCTGCTTAGTATGCCATCATATGATGCTGAACCCTGTATTAACTAACAACTTTTGTTGAACATAGGTTATCTATTTTGCATTGTTTTAAATTTTCTGTGATGAACATTTATGCTTTTCATATTGCTTTTTAAGTAGCACAGCAACTTGGATTGTTTTGGGGACTTTGGGGCATGGTTATTTAATGCCTTGTTCAGGACAGAAACAGAAAAGTCTCGTACCAAACACAGCAGAGGAGCTCCCAGGAGACACCATTCAGCTGGAACACCTGGGAATGTAGATTTAAAACTTGGGTAGACCAACCAAACCATATATCTGTATATATGCAAATATATGTAAGTAAATGCCAAAAAGAGAAAAAAAACCTGGAGGGATAAACACTAAACTTTTAGCCGTGGTAATTCGGGATTGGAAATTGAGATTAGGGGAGGGACAGGCAGAGGGAACTTTGGGGTTTTTTTTCATCATCTTCTTCTGTATTCTTTGAATTCTCAACTGAGAATATATTCATATGCGTTATAAGTTGCATAATATTTAAACATAATGTATTTTAGAGAATGATTTGGATCTTCATGAAACACAAGTCCTGTTTATTTCAGCAGTTACTTTTACTTTTTTAACCAACTTTTTAACCAACTCTCAGCAGACCTGGAGATGGTGGTATGTTTTGAGTAAATAACCTCTTAACACGCATGCAGATGCTAGGCCTTAATAAGTTGTTCTCCTCACAGTGTATTAGACCTGACTCCTCAGCATCCACAGTCTGCGACATAGAAGACGGGGTGGAAACACACAGTCGAGGGCCAGGAGCCCGGAGGTTTCAGGTGGATGGGCTCACGTTTCCTTTCGTTCCTTTGCTGTTGCTTTAAGTGCTGGTTTAACGAAAGTTTCTCTGTGAAGCGTGCACAGCCAGTCCCTGGGCTCGTAGACGGTGAAATGGTTCTTGTTTCTTTCAGGCCGTACACCTGGACCCTGGCTCCAGGCCGAGGCAGCCACGCAGAGCTCTGATGACATCAAAGGCAGAAATTCTCAGGTAACACATCCCTCTGGAGTCTGAATGTAAAACCAGGAATTCTCCTCAGGGAGCACAGAAATGCTGAGGGTATTGTCTCTCCTTAACAGCTTAACCTTTTTCCTCAGACAGCTTTTCCTCAGGGAAAGCCATTTGGTGTGCCTTTGTTTCAAGCCGGAATGAAACACTCATAATGTCCAAATCGTGAAGGATGAATGGGGGCTTCCCTGGAATGACCACCACATACAGAAGCAAATTTAGCAACTCGGAAGCCCTGTGGAATCTTTCTGCAACAATCATCCCTGTCACCCCCATCTGCCCTGCTTAGGAAGGCTTGCAAGAAAAACTCATAACGTTTATAAAACATAATTCACTGTTCTCTCTCATCTATAGAATACCTGGTTTCTTTCAGCACCCTTGGACTTTTTTCCCCCATCTAAGTTATTATAATTGATTTTGACCAAATTTAGTCACAGTTCAAGTCCTGGTGGCTACAAGAAATCAGCAGAGCTAGAAGGGAAGCCACGCCGGTGCGGTGCGATAAGACATTCTTTGAAGAAACACCCTTCATCTCACCCAGGGCAACTTGGACAGAAGTGTTTCCTGACCCAGGCAGAGATGACATCTCCCACTGCATATGATAGTGTCTCATCTTTAAAAGTCTTTTGTTTTCTTTGAAATCATATTCAGTCCTGCACTGGCCACCTCCTGTTTCAGATTTCTATGTGACAACGGTGTAAAAAAAAACTGGAGGAAAAAATCGTTGATAGGCATTCACTTTAGAAGATTATAGCTGATTTTTACTTTCTTATTTGTGTGTTTCTGCAATTTCCAAATTTTCTACAATGAATGTATTAGTCCTGTGGTCAGAAAAATATAGTAGTAATCATAATCATAGTCCCCTATATTTACCTGGCTCTGTACATTTTTGGGCCGGCTTGCATATGTTATCTCATTTGACCCTTTTAATAACCCTGTGATGGAAGCTGGAGAGATACCTTCAAAGCCATTTTTACGGAAAAGAAAACCACTCCAGAAGGTTGAAGAGAACTTGCCCAATGTCACAACGCCCAGACCTTCTGACCTCTTGTCCGGAGTTCCTTCCCCTGTACTTCACTGCTTTTCCTGGCATGTCAGAGTCTCCAGGGACGAGAGTCATCCTCACCGTCAGTGTGGCAACAATGTGTCCCCAGCCTGATGGCAGGCACACACCTAAATCACCTGAGACTGCTGGTTTTGATCTCTGTCCATAACAATGTAGCCAGGGAAGGACTGTGAGGTCTCCTTTGGGCAGTCCACATTAAAGATCTTCTTTACGTCTTACTGGATACATCTTAATTCATTTTCACTGCAGTGAAACACAGAGCAATCACCCAGAGAAATCACTGAATTCTAGACATTGCAAATAGTAACCCTCAGGAGTGCTTTCTTCTTTTGTGGATATAGTGATCAGTGTGTGTGGGGGAGCCCCGGACTGGACGGCTTGGGTTCCTTTCTCTCTTTTTCATTGCCTTGACTCTGGATCTTCAGCAAATTCTTTGAAGCGAATTGCCGTCAAGTGAATTGCTGATGCTGGGCCCTATAAATGTTTATCAGACAGCATTAGGTCCGCACATACCGTCAACTACATATCGCATTTCATCTCTTTTCCACCACGACCCCTTGAGTAAAAATCAGCTCCTTGCATATGCGTGTCCCCTACCTTGGCAGCCTTGCATGAACGAGCAGAAGCTGCAGTGCAGCCCTGGTGGCAGGCAGGGATCTTTTGTGTGCAAGAGTCTTCTAACCCCGCCCAGTAATGTTCTGTCCTGTTTCCACAGTTATCTCTGAAGACTCTCCGGTGAGAAGACAGATGAAGCCAAGGTCCTGGGTTCCAGAAGGCAGGACAGGCACCCCCAGGAGAACATGTCAGACCCCTCCACCATGCTCCAGCTGTAATTCAGTTGACATACAGGCTCTGCATAGAGCATTCATTTATTGTAAATACGTGGTTTGCACGGGCTTCAAAGCAGTATTTTAGTCGACTTTTATTTGAGTAATATTTTTAAAAACACCCACCATTTTTTACCTCTCGGCACTCGTATGTCAGTACAGATAGAAGCCTGCCCCTCCCCCCACAGGCCCATTCCATGACTGTGAATATGCTTGCGGGCTGGCCCCTTCTAGATTCTGAACCGTTGTTAGAGCATCCTTAGTTTGCAGGAGTCCCAGAGTCTGAAGTATCCACAACGGCTTCTTATTGGCATGATTTTATATTCTCATCGCACCAACTGCAAGATCAAACCAAATAATGCCTTACAGATGACGCAGCTCAGAGGAAGTAGTGTGTCCCCCACAGCCAGACAATGCCACGCAGCCTCCAGTGAACGAGATGCCACATCTCGCTTCCGTTTTGCAGTACAGGGATGTTTTTTCGCTGCCTAATGTAAATACATCACAAAGCAAAGGCAAGAGTGGGCTCGGCCCCTCCAATGCCGACCGCAGGGCCCCTTTTGTCACTGAACAATCCTACAAGTAGCCAATGCTCTTACTGTTTACAATGTCCCTAGTGCCCAGGTCTCTGTCACTTTCCTCCTGTCCCCTCCAAGTTCCCAGCCCCATCCTGGTAGCCAGGGTAAGGTCAGCTTTATGAGATTTCGGTATTTGTTTCCCTATAGGTTAAAAACATACACAAC
Source organism: Indri indri (assembly GCA_004363605.1). Lineage (NCBI taxonomy): Eukaryota > Metazoa > Chordata > Mammalia > Primates > Indriidae > Indri > Indri indri. The sequence continues at coordinate 2 of RJWJ010036505.1, read as the reverse complement.
TC
>RJWJ010036504.1:0-16056 GCA_004363605.1 Indri indri | reverse complement strand
ACTGAGGGCAGCAAAGGACAGAAGGTCTGGAATGACAACCATGATTTGTAGGTTGCCGTGCAATTTCCACATTAGTAAGAGCTTACCTGGGTGATACAGTTATGTCCCTCAGGCAAAGAGCGCCTTATGGAGGGCAGATGGCATGCTATTTTCCTGGTGTCAGAACTAAGAATGTCTGTTTTACTCAGTTTATTTTAAATAAACATTTCTCCTTCTATTGAAATATTACACTATTCGCTGCAGAAAACAGAAGGGATGATGATGCAGCATAAAAATTTGAAACAGCCATAAGAAGGCAGGGCAGCAGGAGCACTTGGCTAAAGAACAGAAAAGGCACAGTGAGGCACAGGCGGCAGGAGATTAGAAGGAATGCACAGGCGTTTTACAGTGAGAAAAAGTCGGTAACAAATAGGTTTGAGAAGGGAATACAACAACACCATCCTGAATTGGGTGCTGAGAACAGAAGTAGTTTACAAGGAGTAGAAAGTTAAGTGCTCCGAAACAAAAGCGAAGCAAAATGTAGAAGAGTTGGATTTAGTATTTCACTATAATTATGCAGGCAGAGAAATCATCACAACTACCTGGGCACTAATGCAGGGGCCAGCAAATTATGACCCATGGGTCAAATCTAGCCAGTAACCTTAATGAGTATATAAAAGTAAATAGATAAATAAATGAATAAATACAATACAAAGAAGAATATGCCACAGAAACTGTACTTTGCTGCAAAGCCTAAAATATTTACTATCTGGCCCTTTACTGAAAAAGTCATTCTGTCATAGACCAGTCAATTAATAAATAATTAATAAATCCATTCATTTCTTTGACTCATTAATGAATATTTTTAGTGCTTTCCTTGTGCCAACAATGTGTCATATGTTGGAGCAGTGCTGAGGAAGATAACAGCCTAGAACACTGTTCTTCTGCTGGTAAATGGATTAAAAGTCAACAATATTTAGAAAGTAATTACAGTAATGGTAAGTTCTGAAAGAGGCATATATATTTTCTAACAGGGAACAATTTCTCAATGGATTTTTCTTGAACCTAGGAAAACATTGATGGCTTCCATGAAGAAATTATCCACTAAACTGAGGGTTTCTAAAGAAATACGAGCTAGTCCAGATGAAGAGGAAGGAAAAAAAAACATAGAGGGAATAGTAAGTGCCGAAGCTTTCAGGAGTGAAAAAGCTTTGATGCATTGAGAAAAGAAAAATAAAGCCAATCTGTTTGGAGCGTAGAAAATGAGGAACTGGAAAGAGATTGATGTGCAATGTGACCAGAGAAGAAAGTAGGAATGAGATTTTGCAGTGTTTTGTGGGCTGTGACTCGTTGACAATATTTTTTGTCCACTCAGCTTATTGGTGGGGCTAACCTTACTGCAATTTTTGGCCTTCAGCCCAAAGATCAGCAGGAGACACAGGCTTGGCAGTACAGTGGTGTGTTCAGGGATGTACACTTCAATGATGTTGAGACCATCTTATTTCTCCTTAGAACATTTGCCAGAATGATGTAGTGGGAAACATACGTTCTCCTGTTCTGGACAGTCAAACTGTAGTGGCACGAAGTTTGGAGATGCCACTGAGCATCTGGATTTCATATGCCTGGGAATAACATCAGTGAAAAGAAAAACAAAATTGTGAGAGAAAGAGAGAGACAGAGAAATAAGAACTGAGATCCCTGAGGACATAACAGGGTACCTATTCAGCCATAACTGAAGAATATATGACTGGGTATTGTCAGCTCTATGAAACAATAATTTAGTTGCTTATGAAACATTTTCATTGGATTTTTGTTACTGACAGCTAAAAGAATCCTTAAGCATTCTGGATTTTATAAATTGAGAGAGTTGTTAATTTTACCCTATGTTTCCTAAAGCAATCTTCCTAATTTTCTCATTTTGAGGCAAATGGAGAAAAATTTTAAAAAGTGGAGATCCATGCAAAAGAGTTTTCTTTAGAATGCCATTGGCTGTCTCTCACTAAAGAAAAAAAGAAAACATATCTAGCTGTATTTGTTCACTGGACATATATTTATGAAGCACCTATTAGGGCCTGATATTTTTCTAGGATGTAAAGTAAATAAAACCAAAAAATCCCCTGCCCTCATGAAAGTCTTTTTTTAGGGAACTTAAGTTTAATTACAAGTGTGCTTCATTTCATTGCAGTTTGCTTTATTTTACTTCTCTGATACTGCCTTTTTTTACAAATTGAAGTTTTTTGTCAACCCTGCTAATCATGTCCATCAGTGTCAATTTTTTTTAACAGCATGTGCTCATTTGATGTCTTTGTGTCTCATTTTTATAATTCTTTCTATATTTCAAACTTTTTCATTATTATTTTATCTGTTATAGTGATCTTTGATCAGTAAACTTCATTGTCACTATCGTAATTGTTTTGGGGCCTGGGGCCCCACAATCCTTAGCCATATAAGACAGTGAACTTAATAAATATTGTGTGTGCTCTGGCTGCTCCAGTGACTGGTGGTTCTCTCTCTCTCTCCCTCTCTCCTTGGTCCTCCCTATTTCCTGAGACACAACAATATTGAAATTAGGCCAGTTGATAACCCTACAATGTTCTCTAAGTGGTGAAGTGAAAGGGAGAGTGGCACATTTCTCTTTCAATCAACAGTTAGAAATGATTCGGCTCAGTGTGAAAAGCATGTCAAAAACTGAGATAGGTCAAAAAGCTAGGCCTATTGAGCCAAGAAGTTAGCCAAGTTGTAAATTAAAGAAAATTTGAAGTGCTATTCCAGTAAACACACAAATGATAAGAAAGGAAAGCAACCTTATTGCAGATAGGAAGAAAGTTTTAATGGCCTGAACAGAAGAACAAACCAGCCACAACATTGCCTGAAGCCAAAGCCTAATCCAGAGCAAGGCCCTAAATCTCTTCATTTCCATGAAGGCTGAGATAGGTCAGGAAGCTGTAGAAGAAAAGTTGGAAGCTAGCAGAAGTTGGTTTATAAGGTTTAAGTAAAAAAGCCTTCTCCATAATCTTAAAGCATAAAATGAAGTAATAAAGTGCAGATGTAGGAGCTACAGCAAGTTATCCAGAATTTCTAGCTAGATAAATGATGAAGCCAGCAACACTATGCAACAGATTTTCAATGTAGCTGAAACAGCCTTCTCTAAGAAGAAGATGCCATCTAGAACTTTCATAGCTGGAGAGGGGAAGTAAATACTTCACTTCAAAGCTTCAATGGACAAGCTGACTCCTTCGTTGGGGGCTAATGCAGCTGCTAACTTTAAATTGAAGCCAATGTTCATTCGCCGTTCTGAAAATCCTAGGGAATTTAAGAATTATGCTAAATCTACTCTGCTTTTGCTGTATAAATGGAACAACTAAGTCTGGATGATAGCACATCTGTTTATTGCATATTATAAGCCCATTGTTGATACCTACTGCTCGGGGAAAAAAAGGATTCATTTCAAACGATTACTGCCCATTGACAATGCATCTAGTCATACAAGACTCTGATAGAGAGGTCCAAGGAGATTAATGTTGTTTTCATGCCTACTCACACCTCATTATTCTTCAGCTTGAATCAAGAAGTAATTTTGATTTTCTAGTTTTATTATTTAAGAAATATATTTTTTAAAGCTATAGCTGTCAAAGACAGTAATTCCTCTGATGAATCTGGGCAAAGTAAATTGAGAACATTCTGGAAAGGATTAACCATTCTAGATGCTGTTAAGAACATTCATAATTCATGGGAGACGTCAAAACATCAACATTAACAGGAGCTCAGAAGAAGTTGATTCCAAACCTCATGGATGACTTTGGAGGGTTCGAGACTTTAGTGGCAAAAGTAACTGCAGATGTGGCAGAGACAGCAAGAGAAGTAGAATTAGACACGGGGACTGAAGATGTGAATGCATTCCTGCAAACTCATGATAAAATTTGCATGAATGAGGAGCTTCTTATACATGAGCAAAGAAAATTGTTTCTTAAGATGGAACCTACTCCTGGTGAAGATGCTGTGAACATTGTTGAAATGACAACAGAATATTTAGAATATTACATAAACTTGTTTGATAAAGTAGCTGCAGGGTTTAAGAGCATTGATGCCATCCAATTTTGAAAGAAATTTTACTGTGGGTAAAATGCTATCAAACAGCATTGTATACTACAGAGAAATCTTTTGTGAAGGGAAGAATCAATCGATGTGGTAAACTTCACTTTTGTCGTATTTTAAGAAATTGTCACAGCTACCCCAACATTCGGCAACCACCAGCCTGATCAGTTAGCAGTCATCATCACTGAAGCAAAATCCTCTACCAGCAAAGATTACAACTCACTGAAAGTTCAGATGATTTGGTACCATTTTATGCAATAAAGCATTTTTAAATTAAGGTATTGTTTTTTAGACACAATGCTATTGAAGTATAGTACTGATAAACTAATAAACTACAGCATAACATAAATATAAATTTTATATGTTCTGAGAAACCACAGAATTCATGTGACTCACTTTATTTTGTGGTCGGGAACCAAATCCACAGTATCTTCAAGGTATGCCTGTATTGAGAATATCTTAATTTAAAATGTAAAATAAATCAGGCATAACACAGTGTTATTCTTCATGAATTGGATAGGAAAACATTATGATTTAACAACTTCACCTACATAATTTAATTCAAATTTCTATGATTAGGTTTTAGAAGGAAATGAGTGAATACAAGGGGGTTCTGGTTTCTGATATAATCACCTTTTTAAGACATAAGCACTGAGGTGGTTGTTTTGCGCTCGCTTTCAGAAACTTGAGCTCCTGCAATTAGTATGATATTGCAAGTCCTAAATGTATTGCTCTGATTCTCTTTGGAACAACAACAACAATAACAAAAAGTCAATGAGACTGGTCTATCTGAATCTTTGGTCCCAAAGGAGCCAGTAAACAATCTATCAGTTGAGACCGTCTTCTTATGAATAATCCCTCCTCAGGCTTGATAATGCAGAATTAGATAGTTGGTGTTACCTCTTTCCTTATTCATAGAATTGTTCATAGTGGACATTTAGTGGTGAATGTGGAGGCACAGTTTCTGCTAGGCAACTAGTATCTGCATTTAGGGTGCTTGAACTACTGTGAGGGTCCTGGAGAAAAATAAACCTAGATTAAAGAGGTATTTAGGAGTCTGACTTGACTATAGTTCATGATTTGATTATTTGTAGAAAATACGGAGAAAAGGTCATTCTAAGCTTTCTGACCCACTTAGTAGGGTAGCTATCAAAGTAGAATTTTTATGTGTGCTCATCTAAAAAGGTGATTTTGAACTTGTGGAATGTGGATTGTGAAATATGAATTGAGTTAGGAACACTAAAATTGCCATACTGTATTGAAATTTCCTTTTGATTTTTCTGGCTCTGCCTTTATTTTCTACCCCGACTCTTACCTCCAATTGGTTGTAAGCCTCTAGAGGTAAAAGACTTGCATTTTTTCACTAAATTATATACTTACCACCTCATATGTAAAAGATGCATTTAAAAAAATTAAATGAATTAATGAATAAGTCAACTAATTGAAGGAATTGACAACTTTGTTTCTAAAAAACATTCAACTACCTATCTGGAGCCTTTCTTTTAGAAATAGTTTGTGCATAATTGCAACATTTTGGTTGGCAAATAATTGGAACCAATAATCTTTTGTGGTTAGTAGAATATGTGTTAATGAATACAGTATACTCTGGCCTGAGATGGGAGGAAGATAGACTAGTATTATGTGGACTAATATCCAGGAATACCTTCCAGTACAAATAAGTTAAATCAATATCTTTGCATTAAAATGATGTCAGTTCATTAAACAGCACAGGCTTAAAATGTATGCCATTATCTATAGGAAAGGAATAACAAAGGCCATTGTTTTCCATGAACACATCAGTGGTTCCTGGCATGTCACTAAAATTCATTTATTGTAAAAGCTCATTCTGATAGCTTAAAATGAGTGGAGTTTGGTTTTGGAAAATACGGACATAAAACAATGACAACAAAAATGACAAAACATGATTCAAATCCAAGGAGTGTGAGAAAATATAAAAGCTTCAGTGAGAAGCCTAATCCTAAACTTACTAAGAAGCTCAAGTGGGTTCACTAAAAATTTGTAACCCAACTGATGTTCAAAAATGTGCTAAAGTTAATAATGCATTTAATTCAGAAATAAAGCATACTTAGGGGCTACCAGCTGGGCTATTCCCAGATTGTCAATGGAGCTCTTATGTTTCCGTGTAGAACAGTAACAATAGCAACAGTCTCAGTAGAGACTTGTCCTAGATCTTCCTCTGCTGATTCAGTAAATGATCCACAGCAGCAATGAGCACACGCACTGGAGAAATGGGTTGACTTCAAGAGTTAGTTCTGTCATGGAAACCTGTGTGTCATGGGCAATAGGGGCCGGGAATCCATCAGGAGCTCCTGCCTTGCTGATCTTTCCATTTACTTCACGTGAGTAGGGTTTTGCTCAGTGACAGAGTATAAATGTAGACTGTTGATCCCAGGAGACAATAATGGTCCTGTTAGTTTAAAATAATTTTGTTTTATGTCATGGCTTTGCAAAGCTGTATAAATAATGAGATGCTGAATATGATATACAAGTATAAAAAGATTTGAGCATATGAGACTCTCTATGCAAAGAAAAGTAACTCATGCTCTTGACATGTCTATCGAAATGTCACTTGCTAGCACAATATTGACTGTTGAGCGCCTTTTCTTCAGAATTTACACTGTGTCCCAAACCTGGAAATCATCAGCATAACCTTTTTACTCTGTTTTCTCAGCTCTTACTCTGCTTTCTTCTGCTCTTTACAGTCTGTATCTTTCCATTCGTGAATTTGATTAACTTATGGGGAAGAACATAGAGTCAGTGTCCTCCAAAGTTTAACTAAAAAGGCTGAAAGCTTACATATTTAAAATGGCACAATTATTATGTAAATAGCATGCAAATACAGAAAAGATCCCTCTATGACAGAGATTAAGTTAAAAGTGTACAGTGTAAGTGTAATGTGACCCTTGTGTGTTGCAAAGAGCATCGCATCAGGGGAAATGCCACTTTTTGGCATTCTATTGCCCTGCCGGTGAGGACAGACCAATTAAAGACAGAGACAGATAAATATGTTGCCTTGATAATCTGAGACTAAAGGATATGCTTGTGTATAGATTCTTTGTTTTATTATCTTAGCTGAACTTTATCTTTCCCCTTGACACCCTGTTGGTTTCCAGCATATGTGTGTATAATCACTAGTGTGTGACCTTCTACTGTTTGCCGCTTAAATATCTGTTCCCTTGCCTTTGCCAGCTGTACTAAGTGATGTTCCCAGGTACATTTTTGGTCCTGTTAGCAATTTGAACATCAGAAAGAACATAGCTGTGGGTTTCTTAAAAATTCTCTTTTCTTTTCCCATTGAGTTCGCCAGCCCACACTTGAATGTAATTGGTCACGAGTCTAACAGATTATCTTACAATTGTTTCTACTATAACATTTTTCTTCAATTTAATTTCAGCATTCAAAATATATATCCTCAAAGGGGATAGATATATCCATGCAAAGAAGGGGGAGAAATAAGATGCACAACAAATGCTTGACTCAAAATGTTTAAGACTGTCACTTCATAATTTATTTTCTATTTTCCTTCCTATTTCCTACCTTTCCCAAAACAACACAGTCTGAACTAGCTATGAGGGGAATGGCAGCATTAATTGGATATTTGGGTCCTCATAAAGAAAGGAAAAGCAGAAGCTCTTAAATCCTTAAATACAGTCTTCTATGAAGTTAATTTCCTTTGGAAGTTATATTAACTCCTTCCAGCCACGTGGGCATTATGTACTCTTAGTTTGTTACTGCTGTCTTTATAAATACCTCCCCAGTGGCCCTAAATAGTAATCGAAGTTTTGTAATATGCTTAAATTGTTAAAGTATAAAAAAAAGTAATTTAGATATGTGAAGTGTGTGGCTTGACAAATTACAATGAGCATTTCTTTTCTTTCAGATCTAACATTTTTTTTTTCCCCCAAACTACATTTTTCTCTTCCTTGAACAGGATAAATTTCAGCTGCCAGGGCCACTAATAATCTCAGGTTCACTATCTAAGGATAACTGTATTCAGATGCAATGGTCTCTGACAAATTGAATTGTAATGTTTAATGTATTCAGAACCTCTTCGTTCTGAATGTGGGAAGATGGAATTCCCTTCTTCAAACAGACAGTAAAATAGGTCGCAATGTAGTACTGATTGTGATTTTAAAAATATCTTACATGATCTACATCTGTATTACAGAAAAGGATTTAAAGTTGGAACACGTCTGCTTCTCACTGTTTTGATATTTCTGCAATAATAATATTAAGCTTTTCTCATTGACTCAAACTAGGTCTCACAGAAGATGAATGTATTAGAGTGATTTAGAGTGTTCCTTCAATTCGAGGACTCATTTTCTTAATTCTAGAATTTTATAGTCATTTCTGATAAATTATTGCTATTCTCACTATTCAGTCTTCTAAATTATTATTATTATATTTATCTTAAAGCACCCAACTTTCTTTTAAACACACACGCAGACACAGACACACACATACACAGAGCTAACATCTCCGTGATTTCTGAATTCACTTCATTTACATATACAGATGCTCCTGGACTTACACTGGGGTTAGGTCCTGATAAACCCCTTGTAAGTTGACAATATAAATAAAAAATACATTGAATATGCCTAAATACCTAACCTACCAAACATCATAGCTTAGCGTAGTGTACCTCAACTAAACTCAGAACACTTACATTGTCTATAGCTGGGCAAAAATCATCTAAAACAAAAGCCTATTTTATAGTAAAGTGTTGAATGTCTTCTGTAATTTATTGAATATTACACTGAAATGAAAAACAGAATGGTTGTAAGAGAGTGAAGAGACAACCAGCCAGATGAAATTTTTGCAGACTCTTCATCTAACAAAGAATTAATATCCGGAATATACAAGGAACTCAAAAATTCAACAGCAAAAAAATTGAAATATGATTTTAAAAAATGGGTATGTGGGCTGAATAGACATCTCTCAAAAGAAGACATGCAAATGTTCAACAGGTATATGAAAAATGTTCAACATAGCTAATGATCAGGGAAATGCAAATTAAAACCACAAGGAGATATCACCATTCTCCAGTTAGAATGTCTATAATTTAAAAAGACAAAAAACAAATGTGGAGAGAGGGGAACTCTTATACACTGTTGGTAGAATGTAAATTAACACAACTACTATGGAGAACAGTGAGAGTTTCCTCGAAAAATGTAGAACTACCATATGATTTAGCAATTTCACTACTGTATATATATCCACAAAAAAACAAAAAGGAAATCAGTGTGTTAAAGAGATATTTGCACTTCCATGTTTATTGCCACATTATTCACAGTAGCCAAGATATGAAATCGACCTGAGTCCATCTACAGATAAATGGATAATACGGATGTGGTATATATATAAAACAGATTGCTATTCAGCCATAAAAAAAGAAATCTTGTCATTTGCAGCAAAAAGGATGAGCTTAGAGGATGTTATATTAAGTAAAATAAGCCAGACACAGAAAGATATTAATAAATGCATGTTCTTACTCATATGCGGAAGCTAAAAAAGTTGATGTCATGGAAGTAGAGAGTAGAATAGTGGTTACTCGAGGCTGGGAAGGGAATAGGGGAGAGGTGATAGCTAAGAGATAGATTAAGGAATACAAAATTACAAATAGGTAGGAGGAATAAGTTCGAGTGTTCTATAACATGGTAGGGTGACTATAAGAACAATTTATTGCATATTTCCTAAAAGCTAGAAGGACAGATTTTGAATGTTCCCATCTCGAAGAAATGATAAATGTTTGAGATGATGGATATGCTAATCACCTTGATTTGATCATTACACATTGTATGTATGTATCAAAATATAAGTATGTGCAATTATATGTGGAAACTGAAAACAATAAAAAAAGCAAAAAATGAAAAAGAATGATTATATGGGTACTTAAAGTATGGTTTCTACTGAATGCATGTGGCTTTTATACTATCATAAAGTCAAAAAACCCTAGATTAAACCATCATAAGTCAGAGATCATCTGCATACACTATATACTTATATCTTTAATAGCTTCATGCTTGTGTTTTATAATATTATTTTGTCAATAGTATATTTTCTTGAGATTATTCATTTTTGAAAATTAAAATGATAGTTTAATAAAAACAAATTTTGTGTCATCCCTCTTTATTCTCTAATTTTAATTTAATTGAAAGTAAAATGTGTGCACTTTGATCATGGCATATTTATCCATGTGTTTAAGAGTACGTAGTTGTGTTTTATTCTAGAGGTAAATTAATCTTCCCTTTTGCATCTCTATTTCTTTGCATTTTACTCTATGTGTCTAGAAGTTTTGGCAATGACTTCAATCAACCACAGTTTCTATCAATGCAAAAGCAGTGTGAGGACTTTGTAACTTGGTGATAGCAGAAATTTGTAGATCTAGTCACCAAGCCACCATGATGGTTTGTTTCAGTCTCCACCTGTCCCAAGTCCCCCGAATAATTCATAGTCTGAGAGAGTGATAAGCTTGCAGCAGCTTTTTCCATTCTCTTCTCAGCAAGTGGTTCTCACCCTGGCTGCCTGTTTTAGAGTAGGGGGTCCTGTTTTGTTTTTGTCCTTTAAATGGAATTATTTACTTTTTTTACAGAGGGAACCTTTCATCTGATCTCTGTTGTCTGCCGGTAGGGGATCAGGAGGCTTGAAACCGCAAACCAATGCACTGATAGATGCTTATGTCTTGATTACAGATTATGGAAATGGTTACCTGATAGATAAATACAGCAAGTTCTTTTTTAAATCTCAGGCTATAAGTTGAAATTATGATATATATGTGTATGTGTTTGTATTTGGGAATTGTATTGAAAACATAAAGTGTCATTTTGATTGAAAGTCATGTGGATTGCTATGATCCAGAGAAATTTATTGTATAGTTCACATTTTGCCACTCACCGTAGGTATGAATAAAGCTACTCTTGAAATGCGGCTGGTCCTCCATCTGCAAGGGGCCAGTTGTCTTCTGCAGGGAAAGCCAGGCTTAAAAAAAAAAAAAAAGAATAAAGCTACTTCTGAAATCCGTAAGCACTAGGCTTTATATCTAAGAACATTGTATTCTGTGGAATTTTTATAGAAAGTGTATGTTTTTCCTCTGTTAATCTTATCTTGAGCAACCTAATAATATTATCCGTATATTGATTTTACAAACAATAATCCTAGAAATTCAATGAACTATAACTTTGGTTATTGTTATAATGCTCCTTAATATTAAGATTCATAGAGAACGATCATTCCATTTGGAAAATTGTTATACAGGGAAGTGAATATTTCTCTAAAAATTCAGATTCATAATCCAAATATGAAAATGAAAGGAAAGCTTTGGAATATGTTCAATTATGTTCGTCTAACATATGTAATGTATTCTGTTTGAGTGATCACTGATTTGCTAGAATACATTGTTATATTCAGGGTTAAATAGGCTTAAGTTTTTACTAAACCATGAAAATACAAAAATAAAGTGTTAAATTTTTATTATGCAAATAGAACAATATGTATATTTTATTGCTGGAAAAAGATTTATCTCACCTCCTGTTTAACCCATTTCATTTATAGATAATGACATGATCACTGTTTTTATTTGTTACATAGCATATATTTGAAATAACATAAGGAAGTTGAATATTTGAAGTACTAAGTATATTTGAAGATGCATTCATTAATATTAAATGTTTCCTGAGTGTTGAGTAAAATACTCTCTTCTGATTAAATATTATCATATATTAAACTGGTGACATTATGTAGATAATTGCTTTTTATATTTTCTCAGCTAGAAATTAGCACTAATTGAATCACAAGTCTTACCTATTGATTGTGTTTTTTAAAACATAGGTGACATGATCCAAGAAAAACCTTAAAACCATCTATATCTGAGATAGAGCTCTTACATGTTTCTTCCTAAAAAAATTGATAAATAATATTTATTTAGAGATTTTTAGATCTCTAAAATAATTGTCTTCCATGATATCAAGAGAGCTCAAAAAAAATATTTTTCTTTGCCAAAACTTGCACATGTCTCTTTATCTAGAAGTAACTAAATTTAAGTTTTTCTTCCTACTTTTTAAATTTCTGCTTAGGCTAATTAAATGAATTTCTAATTTTCCTAGTTGGATAGAAGACATCTAGGCCTTTAATTCTTTTGTGCTACAACTATTATCCAATAGGGTCTCCTACATTACAGGTTGAAAGATACAAATTACTTTACTTTTTTCTCTGTATCTAATTTGTACAATAAGTTATAAAAATGTTCTTCAAATTGAGAATGATGTGATAATCAGATAACCAGTAATCAGTAAGTTTAGCTGTATTATATTATGTTAATTTTTATAAATTTAGGGGGTGCAAGTGCAGTTTTCACACATGGATATACTATTGCATAGTGGTGAAGTCTGGGCATTTAGTGTAACCATAACCTGAATAATGTACATTGCACCCATTAAGTAATTTCTCCCCCCTCACCACCCTCTCAACCTCCTACCCTTATGGGTCTCCAATGTTTTTTATTCAACATTTTATGTTCATGTATACACATTATTTAACTTCCACTGATAAGTGAGAATATGTGATATTTGACTGTTTCTGAGTTATTCACTTAAGATAATGGCCTCCTGTCTCAACTATGTTGATCCAAAGACATGATTTTATTCATTTTATGGCTGAGTAGTATTTTGTGATGTGTGTGTGTATGTGTGTGTGTCTAATACATACATTTTCTTTATCTAATTATCCTTTGATGGACATTTAGGTTGATTCCATATCTTTGAGACTGTGAATAGTGCTGTGATAAACATATGAGTGCAGGTGTCTTTTTTATATAATGATTTCTTTTCCTTTGGGTAGATACCCAGCAGTGGGATTGCTAGATAGAATGGTAGATCTATTTTTAGCTCTTTGCTAAACCTACATACCGTTTTCCATAGATGTTGCACTAATTTACATTCCTACCACCACTGAATAAGTGTTCCTTTTTCTCCACATCCTCACCAACATCTGTTATTTTTTGAAACTTAATAATAGCGATTCTGACTAATGTAGGATAATATCTCTCTGTGGTTTTAATTTGCATTTCTCTGGTGATGAGTGATGTTGAGCATTTTTTCATATGCTTGTTGACCATTTGTATGTCATCCTTTGAAAAAGTTCTATTCATGTCCTTTCTCTATGTTTTAATGGCAGTTTTTTGTTGTTGTTGTGTTCCTTGTACATTTTGGGTATTAGTTCCTTGCCGGATGCATAGTTTGCAAATATTTTCTCCCATTCTGCAGATTGTTGGTTCATTCTGTTGATTATTTTTTTTTTTTGATGTGCAGATGCTTTTTAGTTTAATCAAGTCCCATTTGTCTATTTTTGGTTTTGTTGCATTTGCTTTTGAGGTCTTATTCATGAATTCTTTGCCTAGGCCAGCCCAGAAGAGTTTCTCCTAAGTTTTCTTCTAGAATTTTTATAGTTTCAGGTCTTACATTTAAGTCTTTAATTCATCTTTAGCTAATTTTGTATATGGTGAGAGACAGGGGTCTGGTTTCATCTTTCTGTCTATCCAATCCAATTTCACCAGCACCATTTATTGAATATGTTGTCCTTTCTCTAGTGTTTGTGTTTGTTGACTTTGCAAAGATCAGTTGGATGTAAATGTGTGGCTTTATTTTTGTGTTCTCTATTCTGTTCTATTGATCTATGTGTCTGTTTTTATACCAGTACCATGCTGCTTTGCCTTATAGAAGGCTACAGTATATTCGAAGTCAGGTAATGTGTTACTTCCAGGTTTGTTCTTTTTGCTTAAAATTGCTTTGACTATTCGGGATCTTTTTTGGTTTCACATGAATTTTAGGATTATTTTTTTTCTAATTTTGTGAAAAATGACCTTGGTATTTTGATAGGGATTGCATTGAATCTGTAGAATTCTTTGGGCAGTATGGTCACTTTAATGATATTGGTTCTGATCCATGAACATGGAATGTTTTTCCATTTATTTATGTCTTCTACAATTTTTTTATCCATATTTTATAGTTTTTCTTTTAGAGATCTCTTTCACCTCCTTGGCTAAATAGATTCCTAGGTTTTTTGGGTTTTTTTTTTTTTTTTGTAGCTATTTTAAATGAGACTGACTTCTTGTTTTTGTTGTCAGCTTGATTGCTGCTAATGTACAGAAATGCTACTGATTTTTGTACATTAATTTTTTATCCTGAAAGTTTACTGAATTAATTTACCAAATCTAGGAGTCTTTTAGAGGAGTCTTTAGGATTTTCTAGGTATAACATCATATCATCAACAAACAAATAATTTTATTTCCCCTTTTCCAATTTGGATGCCATTTATTTCTTTCTCTTGTCTGCTGTGGCTAAGATTCCAGTACTGCTTTGAATAGGAGTGGTAAAAGTGGGCATCCTTTCCTTGTTCCAGTTCTTAGGAGGAATGCTTTGAGCTTTTCTCTATTTGGTATAATGTCGTCTATGAATTTGTTGTATAAGTCATACTATATTTATATTTTGAAGATTTATGGGCATTTTATAAATATATAAATTCTACCAATAAAAATATTAAATGTTTTTCCCCAAATCATCAAAAGTAACAGAAATATCACTATATCAAAGGGCAAAATATAAATATTGACATTGTAATTAAAGCATTACACAAATTAAAACATTGCATAAAATTAAAACATGTATGTTTTCATACATACATACATATATATTTCCAAATCTGTATGGAAAAAAATAAAATGAGTGTGAATAGCAGCTGAAATGCTTTGTAAAAGAACAATTTGTGAATATTGTCTTATTTAATATAAAAATGTACAAGTAATAGAATCAAAATAAGGTGGCACTTTTATTGAGTTTTTTTTTTTTTTTTTTGAGACAGAGTCTCGCTCTACTGCCCTGAGTAGAGCCATAGCGTCAGTCTAGCTCACAGCAACCTCAGACTCCTGAGCTCAAGCGATCCTACTGCCTCAGCCTCCCAAGTAGCTGGGACTACAGGCATGCGCCACCATGCCCGGCTAATTTTTTCTATATATTTTTAGTTGTCCAGCCAATTTCTTTTTATTGTTCGTAGAGACAGGGTCTCGCTTTTGCTCAGGCTGGTCTCGAACTCCTGAGCTCAAACGATCCTCCCGCCTCGGGCTCCCAGAGTGCTAGGATTACAGGCGTGAGCCACCGTGCCCGGCCAAGGTGGCACTTTTAAAATGAGTTATAAGAAGTGGCCATGATGTGTACGTGTTCCCCAAATTTTATGTGTTGGAAAGTTAAATCCTAATATTTCCAGTGCAACTGTGTTGAGAGGTGGGGCCTTTTGGAAGGTGTTTGGGGCATGAATGTTCCACCTCATGAATGAATTAATGTCACTATTAAAAGGGCTTGCCGGAGGGAATTCACTCTCTTCTCTTCCTCTGCCATGTGAGGAACAGCATTCAAACTTTCTTGGGCATGGAGACCAGGCCCTTAGCAGATACCAAACCTGCCTGTGGCTTGATCTTGGACATCTCAGCCTCTAGAACTGGGAGTAAATAAATTACTGTTGTTTATAAATTTTTGTTCTTCATAAATTACCCAGTCTATGATATTTTGTTACAGCAGAAAAAATGGACCCACACAGAAAACAATACAGTGAAATAGGCTAATATAACCTAGGAAGCATCATAAGTGAATGAAAGAAAGATAACTATTTATAAGTAGTACTTGTTAAATTGACTATTTGTAATATAAATTTTATATTAGGCCTTACCCAGTATTCTTAGCTACAATACCAGTATCATGCTACAATATCAATTGCTATAGACTGGGTGGTTTTAAGCAGCAAATATTATTTCTAACATTTCTGGATGCTGGGAAGTCCAAGATTAAGGCACTGGTTCAGTCAGTTCCTGGGGAATGCCCTTCCTAATTTGCAAAGGAGGACTTCTTGCTAAATCCTTATGCGGCAGAGAAAGAGAGATCATTCTGTCTTTTCTTACCAGAGTGCTAATCCTAT